>JAHKKF010537508.1:0-57630 GCA_019740295.1 Labeo calbasu
GAAAGAGAGAGGGATGGATGGATGGAGTGATAGAGGCTCAGGCTGGAATGAAGTCTTGATGAGTATCCTGTCCCAGCTCATCGTGTCTATAATACTCTTCTTGATCGCACATTTTTCACTGCCGCTGAATTCAATTGATCAATCATGTCTGTCTGATGGCACCATTTCAGCTGGTTATTACCACTGCGCTTGTCACGGTGACCTTTTCTTTCTGCACAGCGCGCTCTTTCACACACACACACACACACACACAATGGACACTGCTCTCTATCTCTCTCTGTATCTCTACAAGTAGTTTTTTACATTTTCTGAAGCTTACAAAACTGCCACTATGGTGTTTGAATGTTGTGTGTGATGGCTGAGGTTACTGAGGTGTTCTGAATAATTGCCAGGGAATTATGCCCTTTCTAGGGTGTTCTGGGTGGTTGCTAACTTGTTTCTGGAGTATTTAGTGGGAAATGCATTGATTGGTTGAGCTAGGTGGTTGTTAGGGTATTGCTAGGATGATCTAGATTGTTTCTAGGGCATTGTTATGGCATTTCTAGAGTGTTCTGTGCGGTTTTTAACCTGTTTCTATGTGATTTCTGGTGTATTTAGTGGGAAGTGCATTGCTATACGATTGATTGGGTGAGCTATGTGGTTGTTAGGGTGTTGCTAGGGTGTTTAAATAGTTGCTAAGGCATTGTGTATGCCATTTCTTGGGTGTTCTGGGTGGTTTTTAACTTCTTTCTATGTGATTTCTGGGGTATTTAGTGGGCAGTGTATTGCTATACGATTTATTGGGTGAGCTATGTGTTTTTGTAGGGTGTTGCTAGGTGTTCTGAATAGTTGCTAGGGAGTTGCTGTGTCATTCCAAGGGTGATCTGGGCAGTTGTCAACCTGTTTCTCTGTGATTGGTGGGATATATAGTGCAGAATGCATTGCTACACGATTGATTGGGTGAGGCAGGCAGTTGTTAGGGTGTTGCTAGGGTGTTTAAGTAGTTGCTAAGGCATTGTATATTCCATTTCTAGAGTGTTCTTGGCAGTTTTTAACCTGTTTCTGTGTGATTTATGCGGTATTTAGTGGGCAGTTCATTGCTAGGATGGATTGGGTGAGTTAGGCAGTTGTTTGGGTGTTGCTAGGGTGTTCTGAATAGTTGCTAGGGAGTTGTTATGCTGTTTCTAGGAGGTTCTGGGTGTTAACATGTTTCAGTGTGTCATTGTTAGAGTATTTAGTGGAAAATGCATTGATATACGTTTTAATGGGTGAATTAGGCAGTTGTTAGGGTGTTGCTAGGGTGTTCTAAATAATGTGTAGGGCATTATGTTGTTTCTATAGGGATCTAGGTGGTTGTTAACCTGTTTCAATGAAATTGCTAGGGTATTTAGTGGACAATACATTGCTATACGATTGATTGAATGGGCTAGGCGGTTGTTGGGGTGTTGCTATGCTGTTACTAGGATGTCTTAAATAGATACTATGGCACTGTTGTCATTTCAAGGGTGTTCTGGTTGGTTTTTAACCTGTTTCAATTTATAGGGTATTTATTGTGCAAAGCATTCCTATGATTGATTTGGTGAGTTAGGCAGTTGTTAGGGTGTTGCTAGGGAGTTGTTATGCTGTTTCTAGGATACAATGGGCCTTTGTTAACATGTTTCAGTGTGATTTCTGAGTATTTTGTGGGCAATGCATTGCTATACGATTGATTGAGTGAACTAGGCAGTTATTAGGGTGTTGCTAGGGTGTTCTAAATAATGGCTACAGCAATGAGATTGCTAGGTTATTTAATGGACAATACATTGCTACACAGTTAATTGGATAGGATAGGTGGCTGTTGGGGTGTTGCTATACTATTGCTAGTGTGCTCTGAATAGTTGCTAGAGCATTGTTATGCCATTTCTAGAGTGTTCTGGGTAGTTTTGAACCTGTTTCTATGTGACTTTTGGGGTATTTAGTGGGCAATGCACAGCTGTGCGATTGATTGGGTGGGCTAGATGGTTGTTGCGGTGTTGCTATGCTGTTGCTAGGGCATTGTTATGCCATTTCTAGGGTATTCTGGGTGGGTGTTAAGGTGCTGTGTATTAGTGGGCAATGCATTGCTATATGATGGATTGGGTGAGCTCGGCGGTTGTTAGGGTGTTGGTATACTGTTGCTAGGGTGCTCTTTATAGTGTCCATAGTATTGCATTTTGTTTCCAGTGTCCTCTCTGTGTCCAAGATAGTTGATAAAATGTCCTGCATTTTTTTTTAGCATGGTGATATGCGATTTCTAGGTACTGTAGTTGCTCTCTGAAAAAGCTTCCTCAAGTCTCTGAGCAATAGTAATAGTGATGCTTGACTTTTGTGTTTTTTCCCTCTTTAGCCTGTTAAAGCTGGATGTTTCCGAGCAGGCGCTCTGTTTGGACAGCTCCCATGGGGGTCCTTGAGGTGGAGTGGGTATTTGCTGTATCGGGCGCAGGGGCAAATGAAGTCATTAATTAGGTGCCATTAGGGAGCTTGGGCCACAAACCTGATCAATACAGCTGCATTTGTCATTCACACCAGTGACAACAGCTTCCCACTCACTGGATGAGCAACACGCACATGTGCGCCCATTACTGCTCTGGATCGCTGTGGTGTTTTGGCAGGAACGATGAGCGTAACGCTTCAGCTGCTTAGAGAAAATCGACTACTGAATCCACATGTGACTCCTACTGTGACCAGGAACAAACATCATTATATTACTGCAAAATCTGTTTTAACTAAAAAATTGAAACAATATTACAGGGAATATTAGACATAGATATGGATATTGTTCATTATATTGCAACAATCTCAGAAAAAAAGGTACGAAAGCTTTCACTGGGGGGCTTGCCCTTTTAAAAAAGTACTACTATGTACCATTTAGGTATGAATATGTACACTTTATTTACAAATATGCACTTTTAATGTACTAAAATGCACCCTACAGGGTAAACAAGGCACAAATGCGTATCTTTTAAAAGGATACTGTCCCAGCTGGATCTTTTGTACCTGTTATTCTGAAAATGAAGTCTTCTGTATTAATTTTAAACGCTTTGTGAGAAGAATCAGACTGAATCTTGAATCAAATTTGCGTCCTCATATATTCAAGTGCAAATGAGACTTCATATGACTTCAGAAAACTTTGAATATAGCGTGCAAGTCATATAAACTACTTTTAAGATACTTTAATAGCTAAGTCTCCATTATGGCAATATGTTTTTGTTTAATCTTATATGGGTTTGCAATACCATGCAATATGTCAGAATTTTAATTTTTGCATTAACATTTGCATTTTAATCTCTTCACTTTTGCCCTGTGCACAGCTGATCAGGACATTCGACGGGTTTCTTCAGTCATAGAATGAGATGAGTATTGGGGTAATGCATTACAAGTAACTCAAGTTACATAATCAGATTACTTTTGTAAGTAACTAGCAACTTACTACTTTTTAATTTACAAGAAAATATCAGTCACTTTGTTTTTCCATTTCTTGACAATTACTTTTTTAGAGACTAATGCAATATTGTAATGCATTATTTTTAAAAGTACATCTCCCCAGCACTGCCCATTAGTGCTTATGTAATGGCTTTCACCTGGAGCCTCAATGGCACCGGCTTTGAGGCGCTGGTGCACAGTTGCGATGTGTGCTGCCCTGCTGCTGTGGTATTGATCTGCGACTGAGTGGAGCGGATTCCTTTTGACGTGAGTCAGTATTAAGACTGAGGTAACGAGGGAGCGCTCTCTCTGAGAGCAGATAAGCAACTCCATAACGCCGCAGGATTCACACCCACAGGGCCTGACCCCATGGGAAAGAGAGAGAGAGAAACTTCTCTTATGGCTTTGCTTCAGGGCCCAGATTTTGCATGACTTTCCAAATGGCAAATTAAAACAGCGCCCTGTTTGTGTATAAAAGTAAATTAGAGCTCGTACCAATTTAAATACTTGCACTACAGACTTAATGTATGTACTTTCCATAATTTGAGTGTGCAGTAAAACTGTACAGAGATATAAAGACCTTTTCATTTGCATTTGCATCTAGCGTCTAGAGAAATTAATTATCTTAATTAAAGTTTTGTCGTCACTTTTACCCAAAAAAACTAAAAAAGAGCAAACTTTTTCTCTTCTAGTGGTTTACTGCTGGCAAAACTAGCCTTAAAGCATGTACCAATGCAAACCATCCGTGCATGTTTTGACATGCTGTTTTTAATGTACTATAATCGTAATCTTGCATGCTATTTAGGATGGATAGTATCAGAATTGTAACCCTCCTGTTACAATGAACATTTGCATTTGTGCGTTTCTAGTTGTCACCTTGCATCAAACATATTCAGTCAAGATATATAGAAAAAAAATCTCACAAATAAAAATAATACAAAAGTGGATTTAAACAATATTATTGTCAATAATATTGTGGAAAACTGTAGTGCATGTGTCCATGGTCAAGTTTACCATAGTGATCATAATTTAATTTAAAATATCAGTGTTTTTATAGTTAGTTACTACAATGAAGTTGTGGTCATTTGATTTTTAAAAGCTTGTATTCATGTTTTATGATTTTCTAGTACCAACAGTAATTGTTTAGTTGTTGATATAGTGCTACTTCATATGAGTGCCATATGACATTTTGGCTGTAATTCAAAAACTTTGGTTTGTTGTTTACAAAATTAACTTAAAAACTATGGACATGCCGTTGAAAATCCACTGGAATTATTATAGCATCCAGGGATCTTTTGGTCATGTTAAATTTTATAGTTAAAGCATGTCAGTTCTAATCTTGCATACTATTTAATATGGTTTATATGCAGATAAACTACAAGTGCTCTATTTGAAGAACATACCATTTTGTGTTTTTATAGGATTTTTTGGCCTAAACACTGACATCCTAGCCATAATGTTAAGACGAAAATCACTGCAAAGTGGAACTTTACAACTAAAAATTGAAGGTGCATTTCCCAGCATAAATACAAATCAGTTTAATGGTAAGGAATATAAAAACACACATTCACAATCTGAGCTAAAGCTGCGCAGCACCAGCTCGTTCTCTTCTCCGTGGTGTCTTGGGTTGGCCGGCGTAAAACTGCTCTCATCTTTTTAATGGTCTGCTCTTATGAGACAGCTGTAAAGGGGGGGTGCTGGGATGTGTGGATGTTAGATGTTAATTTGTGCCGTAATAGCTTTTCTCGGCGGAATTGCAAATTCTCTTAAATGTCACTTGCAGCATCGCGGCTCAGACAGCCAGGGTCCGTGCGGATACCAGCGCTGTCTCTCTCTCTCTCTTTCTCTCTCTCTCTCTGTATCGTGCTACTTTTAATTTGCAGTAATACAGTAGCGCTGTCAGATTAATGGCTGGTGTGACACCTGTGTCCCCGCGGCCTGCTCTCTCAGCTCCGCCGTGTACATAACGCGTGTCACAGCGCATTATCTCTCTGCTCGGCTCGTAATGGGCCCTGCGTCTGAGGCCGCTGCTGACTCCAAACCTACTGTAAGAGCTGCGTGAGCTCTTGGCCTCTCTTGGCATGCTGCCACAAGCAGGACCCAAAGAAACGCTGTCCTTATACCACTAAGATCTGTTACATTGCATCTGACAGTGCGCCGTTTAAAAACTCGCTGTGGCTTTCTCAGAAAATGGCTGTTTTTATTGTGCATCTTGTTTGTGTGGTGGTTTAAAAAACTGTTTAAAGCAACCAGTGAAATCAAAATTGACTTTCTTATTGCATGTTCATGCATCTGTTTTCCTGTTTAACTTGGGAAAATGCATCACATTATGGAAATAAAATGCACTGAAAAAATGATTTTTCATTTAGACAAAGATTACGGGAGTACGCTGTACAATTTCAGCTTTCTGCTTCAAAATTTGACATTTAATTCAGCGTGCTACTTGCTTTTTCTTTGTAATCATTGTGAAATTTATTAGCAATTTCTGAATGAAAATAGTTTAAGAGTTAATCCTGAGAATTTAGAGTACATTTTAGGTTCCCAATGTAAAAAACTAGGAAACAATAATCTCATTATGGAAGAACACACTGTATATGTTATTTTAACAAGGATTTTCAGAGTATGTTTTACTAGCCCAGCCTTTCTACTTTCAAATTTCTTATTTATTTGAATGAGTTACTTGCCATTTCTTTGTAATTATTTGTGAAATTTACCAGCAATTTCTGAGGGAAAATTTTTTCAGAGTAAATTTGATGTATATTTTACTTCCATTATGTGAAAAATAAAAACAAACAACAAAAAAAGATATATTAAAAATTATAATAAAAACAAAGACTTTTGGAGTACATTTTAATATTTCAGTTTTTCATGTTTTCATGTTTCATGTTTAATTCAGTTATTTGTTTTTTTTTATTATTATTTGTAGTATACTTGCAATTTCTAAAGGGGAAAGTTACTGTATATTTTACTGTACATTTCACTTCTATAATGCAAAAACTAGGGGGGAAATCATGACATTATAAAAGTAAAATGTACTGTAAAAAAATTACTTTTTTAAATTAAAAATGAAAAATGGTTTGGTTAGACAATACTATTTTAGTCTTTTTAACCTCATGTTTAATTCAATGAGTTACTTAATGATTCATTTACTTGTAAGAATTAATGAAATTTTACTAGCAATTTTTAGTAAATATAAATATACTGTAAATATACTGTACATTTTACTTCCATAATGTGAAAAGTAGGTAAAAACATCATATTATGAATATCAAAATATTTTTTGTGAAGTATTTGCAATTTGCAACTTGCCGTTTCTTTGTAATTATGCACTTAAACATTTGTTTGAAGTGCATTTTGCTTCAATAAAGTGATGCATTTTTCCTACAACAAATTTTGTTTTAGTGTAGTTGACAACGACAATGCATGTTGACTTTAAACATGCAGCATTATGGGATTTTGCATTCTATATTTACTAGATTTTGCTGCAGGGAAGACATTGTGTTAAAAGCATCGTTAGCTCAGAGTGTGTGTGTGTGTGTGTGTGTGTGTGTGTGTGTATATGTGTGTGTGGCTTCAGGTTTGGCTGGCAAAGATAAAGTACACCTCTTCTGGATTCCAGGTGTCTGCAGTCCGTGCACTGTCTGTGTGTGTGTGTGTGTGTGTGTGTGTGTGTGCGTGCATCACATGACCATTTGTGAAGTTATACATAACATACACTGCCTTCCTCCTCTCCTCTCTCCTCTCTCTCCTCCACCTCTTCATCCCCATCGCTTAAATCAAGAAAATGGCCACGCATCAAGAGGATCATTTGGGCCCGAGAACAACCCTCAAAACAGTCAATCATCTTAAAGACGCACACACAGACACAAGCAGATCTGAAGTCTCCCATCATTCCTGCTGCCGCTGATGTCACCCCTGCGCCCTTGCAGCATCTGACAGCAAGAAACCGATGAACCCCAATGCAACACAAACGACTGCGAGTGTAACGCTCTAATCACAAGAACGACTCTTTCTGTGCGCAGCGGATCACGTGGTGCTGAATGCGGAATTGTATCGGTTACATGTTTAAAAAAAAATGGCAATAGCACGACTGGCACAGGACATGCATGCTGCTATCTTTGCTTTGTTGTTTAGTTAAACACCTATTACCATTACCACGAGTCATCCATGCCATAAATATTCTCTCTAGAGTCACAGGAAAATGACATCATGACAGCTCTGGTGACTAATGGCACCACATGAACGTACACAGAACACGTACGCAGTACACAAAACCCTTCGCTAGCAAAGACGGTGGGCTGTGACGTCAAAGTCAGCAGACAGGAAATCAAGTAAGTGCATTTTATTATTTATTATCAGAGTTCTCTCTCACTCACTATTGTACTGTATTGCAACTTTTGAGGTAAAACTAGTCACAGGATTTGCTATGCAATACAAAGATACACAGAGTTTTGTTTGAGATATGTAAACAAATGTTGTGTGGATATTTTAGTATATGTCATTTATGTAATGTCGAATAATACATTAATATTAGTTGTTATTAATAAAATTAATACACATATTAAATATTAATTAATAATAATTTATATTGTGACTTAATTTACATAACATTTTAATTATACACTCCTGTTTAAAAGTTTGGAGTCTCTTCTGCTCACCAAGGCTGCATTTATTTGGTCAAAAATACAGTAAAAACAGTAATATTGTGAAATAATATTCCAATTTAAAATAACTGTTTTCTATTTGAATTTACTGTAAAATGTAATTTATTTCTGTGATCAAAGCTGTATTTTCAGCATCATTACTCCAGTCTTCAGTGCCACATGATCCTTCAGAAATCATTCTAATATGCTGATTTGCTGTTTAAAAAAACATTTCTGATTAGTATCAACAGTTGTGCTGCTTCATATTTTTTGAAAACTGAGATACATTTTTACAGGATTCCTTAATGAATAGAAAGTTCAGATAATCAACATTTATTTAAAATAGCAATCTTTTGTAAGAAAAGTATTCTTATCTTAATATATTTTTCATCAATTTTTTGCATACTTTTTGCATCCAGTTTCTCCTAAAATAATATATATATATATATATATTTATATATTACTATAAACTAAAACTGTCAGTTGCTTTGCATGTGAATCTAATACTGAAAACAGGTGTACGATTATTGGCCAGAATAAGCTGCAAAGTTGACCAGACGTACTGATAGTCAAAGTAAGTGCCGTAGAAAGAGAGAGAGGTCCTTGAGCTAAATGTCCTCTTAAGACTGTCGCTCTTGTTTGACTGAGTTTGTTAGTTGGCTACATCATCTTGACATGTAATTACTGAAGCTCTCTTAATCACTGCAGTGCAGATTAATAACGGGGGGCTCCTGTGGGGGTCACATCAGCACCATCAAACCCCCTCTGCCTCCCTCTGAGTCACACACTTGATAAATACTGCACCCAATCATTACACATTCAAGGGCAATCTGCTCTGAATATTATATGTGAAAACTAAGCGAAACAAATTTAAACAGAAAACTGACTGTGAATGCACAATACAAAAGCACATTGGATAGTGTAAGTCATCAGGTACAAGTAACTTCCTTCTAATTAAACATGCATCTCATATGCTCACTCATGAACAAATATATATATAAAAAAATAATAATAAAATGTAAAATATTAATTCATTTAAAAAAGAAAAGAAATGGAAATAATTATGAAGGTAAATATTTAATAATAATAATAATAATTATTATTATTGTTATTATTCTTGTTGTTGCTGTTAATGAAAATTAAAAAAAAAATCTATTGTTTGTAGCCTTGCATGGCTTCAGGAATATTTTTCTGCATGTCCTCCAAAAGACCATGAATGAGAGAAACCGCAGACTTACCAGCATCTCTTTTCCGCTTTTCTCCATTTGAGCGAGGGATTCCCAGAATGCCGTTGATTGAGTAGGAGCCCACAGGGTCATTGGAAGAACTGGAGACTGGAGGAGATGCTGTACTGGGGACTATGAAAGTGAAAAAGAGAGGGTAAATGATCAAAACTCTTCCTATCACATTAGCCTTACTTCGATGTGTTTTACCAAGATACTTTGAGGTTTAAAAGTCTGACACCACTAGTGTTTTGTATTTTTCTACATTAATTCACATTATTACAAATTATAATATCAGCATAAAAATTTAGATGAATAAACAAAATCATATTTGCATAATAGCAGGATAGGAGCAGTATGAACAAAAGCTGATGATCATGATCTCCAGCATTATTTGAGAGCATCAAAGCTTCAATGGAAGCAAGAAAATCTGATAGTCTGTCACATGGTCGATGTTACTAATTTACCTGCATTTGATTAGTCACTTAAAATGTGCATAATCTTTAATAATTCTTCATTATTTTATGTCATTATGTTTTAAAACTTTCTTTTTTATTCCCTGGTTTCAATTAGTTTTTGGATTTCACTGTTGTCTCAGAATTTTGACATTTAGATATGATTTATAACACAGCTTCTAAGTATTTATGCCGATGTGCAAAAAAGTCTAATGTTGTTTAAGCTGATGATGCCGAGTTAAAAAATGTTAGTAAAACTTTCCATCATGTTCAGTTTTTTCACAAAATAAGAATGAAGATTTTTCAAGTTATATAAATAAATGCCCTCATTAAAATAACAAAAGAAGTATTCAAAATGAATTTAATTTACAATCTAAAAAGAAGTGGGAAAAAAAGATACATTCAGATTATGCATGAAATAATAATGTCTTCAGAATCATTCATATATGTGATTATCAGTTGAGAATTGAACAGAATAGTTGCAGTCTGGCTCAAAGGAAGACAGGAATCATGTTTTTATGGCAGTTTTTTCTGGTGTTTAAGGGATAAAACAAGACTTCTTCACCTTCCAAATGGTTGTCGAAAACAAAAATGCTACAAATGCATCATATTTTGTGAGAAACTGTGACATGCTCAAGCAAAACAGACACAGTTTTTGGAACGAGCGCAATTTGGGAACAAGCGTTTGATATGATGCAGGGCGATGCAATGAATTAAAAGACAATAAAAGTTTAGCGTGCATCTGTACTTTTGAACTAAACCACTAGACATAGTAGAAAGGCATCTGATTGTGGTTTTTCTTCTGTAAACTGGTCCAGCTGCAGGTAATATCCAGCTCTGAGCAGAAAGCTTTGGCCCTTAATTTGATTTGGAGGGATGACCTTGTCCACAAAGGTCCAAAGATGGCCCCTGGAGTTAATGATGTGATCTTACCTATAGTGTGTCCTGGGGTGGAAAGAGATGTCCCATCTGGCGAGGGGTGAAACGGTTGCTGCACCTTCGTCCGAATGATCCTGCACAGTAAATACAGTACATTTACTCACATGGAACTTCAGAGCCAATGCAGTGTGTCGCTTTTTGTCTGTCTGTCTCCCTCTGATAATCTCAGATTTACTTTATATATCTCCGAGCAGACAGAACGGATAACCGCAGACGTTCAGATCCTGTTTAGCCGAGCGAGAAGCAGACCCGCCGTACCTTTAAGGTGAGATATAGCGCAAAGCTCTCGGAGCTCTTTTGCCTTGAGTGATCTTGCAAACAAAGCATGAAATCACAACAATTCACCTCGATAATCGTCCTCTCTGTATGTGTGTGTTTCGGTCCTGAGGAGAGCCTCAGGCTGGGTTCTAGTGTGGATGAGGTTCTATTGATCTAGACTCTAGGATAAAAAGTTCTGAATTAGCCACATGGGTACCGGGATGCAAATGGAAAGCTATAAATTATATGTGACAGGAAAGCAATAGTTGCTCAGTGCGGTGTACAAGCTTACGCCAGCATTTGATTCTGTTAATCTGAACGGCACTTTGGGAAAAAGGCCCGCTGTCACGCTCATTTGTAAACTTTAGATCTATTCATCACCAGCGGCACTGCTTCTGTTTCAGCCGACATATGCAAACAAATGCACTGGAAGTGCACTGTGTTTGTGCTGCATGCAAAAACCATGCTTTTTGTGACACTTTTTTTCATTTCATGCCCCATGAAGATTATTGATTGTAAAAATATTTAGAATAGACCGCAGATACTATTCAAAGAGCAAATATATTTCCATTCAAACGAGCGTGCTGCTAATATTGATATCTGCAGAAATAAACATCAACTTTAGGGATGTGTCCTCAGGGCATTGAAACAGAGAATGGAAAGAACATGCAGTGACAACATATCAATATTATATTTCATTTCTCTCTTTAAAACCAGAGTTTGACCCTCTCGCATGGCCTGGGGAGAATAAATCTGCAGACTTTATCCACAATCTATGTTTCTGTTATTGAATAAGTCATTTGGAAGAGTGAATTAATGTCTGGGTTGTGTCTGAAAATCCTCGGAAGAAATATTAAAATTGCTTTACATGTGAATCGATAATATTGAGCGCCGTTGAGGAGGTTTTTATAAGTCTGGTGGTTTCGGTGCTGTCACTTGTTGGCTGTGGAGACACTTTAGTACAACAGGAACTCTGTAACGCTTAATAATGTATGTTAAAGAAAAGTGTTTCGAGTCTGAACATCCTCTCACTGTCAGTAGGCCTGCTTTCAGTTTGCACACACAACTAGAGCTTTTTTATTTTTCTTTAATGAACAACTTTTAATGCAACTCTAATTGTACACCACACCTTGCCTAATGGATCAGCAAACTCTTCTTTGCTAGTCAGAATTCCCAAATTATTTATCTTATATTAACAGATTGATCTTGGTTTTAGCCTTATTCAGTGATCCAGACACTGCTTCATGCATGAATATATCTACATACTGTTAAATATAAACAGACATAAAGGTGGAATAAATTGTGTTTCATCAAAGTTAAGCTATTCCTAATACAGTCTTTAAAAGGAGTCACATTTGCCTGCATTCATATTTTAATTCATCTCATAAACAAAGACCTGTTTCCTGTTTCAAAATAGCCAGACTGAATTCAATTAGATTTTAGAGACGTTTAAGGGCTTCGGTAATTACATTAACGTACATTTTGCATTTATCTCACAAGTTCATGTCAAAAGACGTTCAAATGGCCCTTTTTAGGTGACCATGAGGCATGAAATGAATTTTTTCTAGCCTTCTCTTCTGTTGTGTGAGGCGCTCTATTCTTCGCCATCGACTCATTAAAATGTAATGCAGAGTCTGGTTTTATGGAAGAGTGAATCTTAACCAAAGTTCAGCGCCTCACTGCTTCTTTTTACCGGTTTGATTTTCCACACAAGTCTAACACACCACCCTAAACCACCATTTTAAGGGTGTAAATAGGATCATATTGGATTATGGATTATGCATGCTGCAGATTTCCCATATTTGTAGTCTAGGTGGTATATTATAGATTCCAGTTGAAACAAAAATAAAAATGTAAAATATATATATATTAATTCATCAAAAGTATTTTAGAAACAAATTATTTTAGGCTACACAAATAACCAACTGACAACGATGAAACGTTTGAAAATCCTTGTTGCTTCCAAATGACTGTCTTCTCTTTATATATATTATTTTGGAAAATAGAAGGAACAGATAAATAGCGGTATAAACTCCAATCGAGCAGCCCTGTGTCTCTTTTACCAGGTCTGATCGCCATTCATTGATCGGTTTTCACTCGGTCAGATGAGATTTTAGAGCTTCAGTCTGTCATTGTTGCGGTAGTTTGAAGCAGGGGGTTGAATTTCATCCATAAGACCACCGGCAAAGCCACAAAACGGAGCTTTATACTGCAACAATAGACAGCCTAATATTCGCCAAAATACTTGATAATTACTATAATGAATTTCAAAGCTTTTTACTTCACAAATACTTGAAACGCAAACGATTAAAAAAAAAATGTTTTGGAAATAATTTCCATATTTTTTTACCTCAACGAATGGTGATCAGACTGAGTAAAAGCAAACGTTTAAACTGTTCTTTCCCTAATCGGTGGAAAGACATTAAATTGATTATTTTTGCATTTAAGTATAACTACGTTTCAAATCTCTGTGGTTTATATTAATTTAAAGGTTTACGAACTACGTTAAGAAGTAAGTCAAGGTGCGCTAAACAGACGATCACGAAGTCTTTTCACCTGAGCTGGTAACCATAGCAACCGCACGCAGCTCTACTACTTTCAGGTAAGATCAGTTTCGGGACAGAACACAGATTGTCCAATATTTTTTTATTGCATATTAGCACATTGTTTAAAATGTCTTGACGGAAGCTATATACGCCAAATTAATGTCAGAAAAAGTAGACAAGTATTCACTCAATAATTGGCACAATAGATATTGGGTTTTTCTCACCTGTTTATGGAGGAGACGCTGGGGACGGTGTCATTATCACAGATGCCCTCCGCCAGCAGCCTGTCCCGGATCTCCCAGGCGAACATGGTGGGATTCTGGCGTTTATAGTCCGCTATTTTATCCACCACCTTCGGCGTGGCCACTTTAGGTTTGGATCCTCCGATGACTCCAGGCTTTATGCTGCCAGTCTCATAATATCTGCAGAAACAAGTGCAAATCTGATTTTCATAACCTGACCAAACCTAAAAGACAATAAACAACAGATGCGTGCTAACAAAGCCATGAAAATGTTTTATCTAAGCTACTTAACACGGCCCATAGCAGCACTAGTAGGAAATTATCATATGATTAGAATACTAATTTAAAATTTTGCGCAGCAGGACATTAAACAGCCCATCTGTTTTAGTTACTCACTTATTAATCTAAGATGAAGAAAATAAAATCTATTGGAAACGGAATTCTATACCGTGATGAACAAACTACAATAAGCTAAGCTAAATCAATTTGTCTCTGAATCACTTTTGGACTAATAAATCAATTTATTATTAAATATATTATTTATTACATTTATTAAAAGCTTATTAGCATTCTGCTTTTTGACCTCGTTGAAATAGCTTGAACTAACAATTTAATTTAATTTATTTTTTTTATTTGAAAGCATTCAAATCATTGGTCAAACAATTTATTTCAGCTCAGACCAAAATAAATTAATTGCCTTTTTTTCTGTATAAGAATAAAATGCATTTTTGGATTTTAAGAGTCTGAGATGGAAAATAGTTTTTGGCAAGGTAATAATAATAATCGCACATAGTTCAGGCTCATTAGAAATGATTTTTTTTGGTTTTGTTTATTTCACATTGGGTATAATCAGTGAAAAAGCACACTTTAATGATTTTAAATTCTGTGCTAAAAAAAGCAAAACGTTTTTTCTTTTCTTTGACAGCATGTTGGGTGGATCGTCATGTGCTTAAAAACATTTGCAGCATGTTGATAATTCTTTTAGAATTATTATGCATGCAGCGTTTTATTAAATGTGATACTACATAAATATTTGTAAATCAAAACTAGACAATGCGCCTGAAATATACGCTTCACGTCAACTGATTCGTTGCTCTTTAATGGGGCATGTTGGACTGAGTAGATGTCATTTTGTAGGGTCTCACCTGCCCAGGATTTTGCTGACGCAGCCGTGACTGACCCTCAGCTGTCTGGAGATGTCACAGGGTCGGACCCCTTGATGCGCGAGCTCCACGATTCTCTGGCGCACGACGTCAGGTAAAGGCCTTCCGTTCACGAACACCCCGCCCAGCTGGTTCACTCCCCCGTGCCCTATACCGGAGACAACAGCAACAAACACCCACAACATAACATTACATACAGGCCGTCAGTGACGTCCGTCACATTCGTCCAATTAACAAAAGACGCCTTCTGTGCGGCCACACGCGAGTTAGAAATTGCAATCAGACGCACTTTGAATCCCTGACTCTACTCGCATCAACTCACTGAATAAACAGACGCAAACGAATATATGCAATGAAAAAATAATTCTGCATAACCTATCTGCAATATTTTCGTTTATAGATACACATACACACAGCTAAAACATGCACAAGCATATTATATTATATTAAACATATATTATAGTTCATCTAGAATACTATATTGTTATTACTGAATATTATTTTATACAATAATCTAAAACATTGCAACATATATTATATTTATTATACAAAAAGAATAATGGATATATATAAATCTAAAATTGTATTTTGTAGCCTATATATTATGTCTCTAAATGAATTGTAATTCCGTAAATGACGATCAGTAGCATTTTTAAAGCGTTTCACAAATTCTCTACATGGTCGAAAAATTAACATTTATTTTTCTATTTATGTTTTCCACTGATGTACATTAAACTCCTGTCCTGGTTGTTGAAACAACACTAGGGTTTGTTACTCGTAGGTGAGCGATTAAATTACACGAGCATTTATTGTTTTCATTCCCTAGATATAAATTATTAAAGAGTTTAGTTTGATCACGTTACATATTGTTATTCTCAATTGATTATTTTTTTTTTTAAATCCATTTTAATTCATTTAAAAGTCCAAAGCTTAATGCAGAACCATTAAGCAATCTTTTAATGTTGTGTTACATGTATTGTCAAATTTTGCAGTTTTTGCTTTGACCATTCATGAATATATACCACTGCAAATCGAAGTGGAATTTTCCCAGTTTCCTCAATATTTTGGTCTTTTTTAAAAAAATTCCTTGCATTTACTTTTTTTGTAAACAATAATGGAAATAGCGCATTTTTTTAAAATTTTCTCACCACACGCAGGCACGTTTATCTCGATTATTAACTGAGTTCTTTAATGTTTCAATTGTATATTGTTTTATTTGTTCCCTGAATGCAATATAAGAACAGTGTAATTTTATCTGTTTATCCGGAAGCCTAATAATTTCCTGTTCCAGTGAGGATCTTAATTGGCTTAAATGTGAAAAACATTCTCCAGATAAACTCCAGTGTAACTCACGGTGCATGGCGGAGAAGGGGTCTGCCTTACAGTGAATATCCATCGGATAACAGAGAAAAGACAGATAATCAACTGAAGTCGCCGTCTCGTCTTTCTTACACACAGAACAACTGAAAGAAACGAAGAAGACGTAAGGTGAATCCAGCCGAGGAGAGGGGAACTTCGGAAAGTTGCAAATGGACGCAGGATTTGTCAGGTGTCAGACATGACCGTGTGTTCTAGGTCAGAACAAAGTGCTCTCAAAGCAGTAAATGCTTAAATGTTTTCAGCACGCATGCTTTCCCCAGAACTCGTTTTCCAGCGTCCGTCCCATCCATCCGCGTGTTAGTATCTCTTATATCCCGGTGGTCTCGGTTAGCAGGTGCGGGGCTGCTGGGTTTCGGCTCTGCGCATGGATGACAGATAGCAGAACCATTGGAGACTGCGGGTTTCCTGTGCCCAGCTTTCCCTCAATAACAAACACGATGCGTTTGCACGCGCACACGGCCCGGGACTGAAGGACTTGGGTCGCTCGTGTTGGTTTGTAAAAGCTCCAGCCCCCTCCTTTACGCGGACCCCCTTTCGCCACTATGGATGAGTGTATCAGACAAAGGCAGTAGATTCCAGCACTTTGTGATTCGCTCAGATGAAGCTCCATCCGCCTGTCACTCCAAAAGGGGAGGGAGAAACACGGTGCCTCTGAGTGAATGAGAGTTTAGTGGAAATTGAGTGAGGATGAAAGCAAATCATTTGCTTTTCGTTATGATATAATAGTTTACGACTTATAGGTTGTTATGAGGAATTCTGTCAAATCGCAATTGCGTATTTTCTGCCACGTCCTTAATGAATCGTATCAATGCTGTAACGAAAAACAAACGAGCGCGCAGGTAATAAGATGCGTAAAATGAGCATTTGTATTAAATTAACCTTCACCTTCAGTCAACATCTCACAGAATAAAAGCGCACAGCTGTGGCCTCCGAAATATAATGCCAAATACGCATCTTGCTGGAAAAGCGCAGCTCTAATGTCATTAATGGAGAGGTCGATGGTGTGATTATGGTTTGATTTAAACACCATCTTGTTTTGATTTGCTGCGCTCGTCTCTGCGGTGAGCAGCTTTGGATCGGGTCAGACTGACAGAGACTGGCTGTAGGTGGCGCTATATCGTTTCCAAATCCTCCTTAGACACAACAAAAAAGATGGATCAATTTATAAATACATATATTACTTTTTATATCTTTACAGAATTCGAGGCAAAAGAAAATATTACAGTGTTGAATCTCTTTTAATTTCTAACACTCTCCATTTAGACTTTTTGTAGGTGTTAGGTAAATATGGATATTATATATGCTTACATTATTCCTGTAGGAAATACAAATATAGCTGTTTTATCACATAAATATAAAATATCTTTTCATTTTGGATACAGAAAAGTTCGGGATGACTTCTTTCAGACACACCTAGACTGTTTTTTAACTAAAAAAAACAAACAAAACAAAACAAAACAAAAAAAAAAAAAACAGGGAACTGTGTGTGATGCAAAGGAAAGTAAACTTTCATATATTGTCCTTTTAGTTTTACTTTTTTCGCCCCCAGGGTTTCATGTGCCTGTATTTCACAAGAGCGGTTTATTTTCGTGCGATTTCCCTGCAATAAAAACACTTTGCTTTATGAAAACCAATATAATTACGAATAAACTGAATTGCAGATTTGATAGGAGTTGTTATAAATTAAATTAAATTAATTAAATATTAAATAATTTAAAAATAAATTTTAAAATGTAGTTTCAGAATTGGGAAGGGTTAAACCGAAATTTATGGGAAAATATTATTTTGTTTAAAATATTAATGCACGTAATATTACCTCATGCAATATTTAACAACATGACCAGTTTTTTAAAAATGTATTTTATGTCGTTATTTCATGGTGATATTTTATAAACAAAGAATGAAATACTCGTTGGCACTATAAAGACTGCAGAAAGCGGCTGTAAAGTGGAAATGTTTTGGACGGATCTCTGAGGGACGCAGGGGGCAAGTCGGCTAGTCTGCCTCCTAGTTAGGTTAGAGGATGATTTTTCTTTCTCCTGGTGTTTTTGGAGGAGCTTCTGGTACAATATGTAGCACTGCGGGCTCTAATTTCACCCTCCGTTGCACACCTTCCCCAAAGCTAGGGGTTTTTTTCTCTGTGAGACCCCCTCCCAGCCTTTCCCCCCTGCCCTTGTGCTCTCTGCGTTTTTTGCTCTTTTTTTTTGTAGACTTCTAAAATTAAGTGTTAGTGTTTTTGTCACCCTTGGAGAAATTTCACACTGAATTTGAGCAGACATTGTAAATCATAGCAGGACTTGGCGTTATGTGTTTGAGTCCGTCAGGGTTTCAAATACACGAGGAAGCCAAATTTATTAAAAACATTCAAACAGCAATAAACGGAATCACACATAATCATTAATGGATCTCCTATCAATAAACAAAAACAAAGCAAAACAAAAATAATAGTAAAAAAAAAAATCCTAATTAAAAAAAAAATTAAAAAATGATGTATTTAACAGTTTAATGCCGCTCTTAGATATTTATAGTAACAGTAATATTAACTTTATGAGTACAAATACATTTATGGCTCAGTTTATGCATCTAAAAGCTCTGATAATCCCACCTAAGAATGTGCAACTGAACAAGAAAAAAGTCTATAAGCGAGGTAAAATGTAAAATCAAAAAAAAAAAAAAAAAACATTTTGGGTCTTAATTTCATTAGGGCCTTGCGAACTGACAGTGAGTAATCCATCTTCTCTCCGGCGCTGTTCGGAGTCTCTCCAAACACAGACGGGAACCACACACATCCCGAAGATGGATCTCTCCGTTCGTTCCGGCTCTCCTCTGTTCTCCCTCGTCGTTCTGGTGAGCATTGAGGAAGCTCATTTTGCCAGAGGTGAAGATATTTCCTCGTTCTCTCAGCCTCCCGTTCTCATGGTAACGTCACTGATCGATCAGAGCAGCGTGCGCTTCATTACCGAGCATCAGCAGAAGTGAGTCTGACTCCGAACGACCGACGTGTGCGAAGAGAAACTCTGTTAAGCTATCATTTACGGTTATGCATCTTATGATTATCATTTTTAGAGCTGCTTTAAATAGTTCAACAGAATTATTTCTGACACGGCGTACTATTATAAATATGTGTGCGTACAGAAGTCAAAAGTGTAGGAATTTTCATATTTTATAAAATATGAATTGTTATGAAATATTTTCGATTTTTATTCCCTTTGTAATTCATGATAATTTGTTTATTTATTACTTTCATTAATTTAGCTATTTTATAAAATATGTTAGTGACGGTTGTGGTCACTTATGCTGTTTTGTGGTTTAACAAAAGCTTTTTTAAACTTATAAGTGATAGTACAACATTTTTACTTAACCTTAAACAATAAAAAAATCGGGCTTAAGGTATTTAATAAAACTCATGAGCTCCAACAGAAAAGTGTAAAATAAAGGGGCCTTGAGCTTGTGTTGTGAGGGGACAGATGGAGGCTTCACGCAAGAGATTGATTCTGCTCTCTCTTTTAATTTCGACATAATTAATTAGATCATTACAACAGTTTTCCATTGATCTTGCCATTTAGGCCCAAAATTAAAAGGTGAATCAGTTAGCTGTTAGATATATGTTGTCTATTAACAAAGGCATATTAGTAAGTAAATGGAAACACGCACGCGCGCGCGCGCACGCACACATAATGCGTAATTCTGTGCTTCCCAGAGTTAATGTGCACGCAGACCTATAGCAGAGCTGTATATAGGCATGTGTACCAAAACATATTACAGTGACAAATTCATTCATTCATTAATGTCCTAAATAATGAAGCTGTAATTATCCTAAAATTCAGCGGAATCTTACTTTTCTAAACTTTTACTTTTATAGGAAATGTATATAAAGTATGTAAAATATTTATTATGATACAATTAATGTTATGTATTATAATACATATTATTGTTAATATTAATAATACCGCCTCAGCAATAAAATCAGTCGTCAGTCGTTTTTTTTTTTTTTTTTTAAGTCAGTCAGCAGTATTTTTTAACATGAGAAGTGTCTATGTTCAGTACGTGTTGTCTAAGTACATTCACAGGCCATTTAAAGTTACTGCCTCCCATGAAAAGCATCAAAAATTACGCCGAGAAATGAAAGTTCAATATTTAACTTTTACTGCTGTTCAGCCCACGTTTTAGATCATAAACCTGATTTCGCAGAAATATGCCTTTTAGAGGCCAGTCGTAAAACGCAATACGCTGAAAATATAAATTAGGAAAGGAAATGAGAAATTCTTCACAGATGAAACAACAGCAGGATGACGATCTTCTGTGTCTCAGTCCCTCCTTCTCGCTCTCTTTTTTATCTCTTTAATACTCACAATCAAAGTAGCCTACATAAAACCTTGTAAAATGATTCTGAGGAATATATAATATAATATAATATAATATAATATAATATAATATAATATAATATAATATAATATAATATATCTATGCATGTACTTATTTTCTTATTTTGTGACACCTAAACCAGACAAAAAGTCTTAAAATAACTTTTAAATAAAAATAAGAAAAGAAAAGAAAAACCACCTAATACAGTGCACTTAGCTCAAGTCATGCTCTGTTTTATTTTGCTCATCCTGAAGCGTCCCACAGGCTAATAATCAGGTTAATCTGTCTGATATTAAGCACACTAGGGAGGTAAAATCCAGCACATGAAAGCCAGTGGTTCATACAATATGCAGATTTAGAAAGAATTCCTAAATGTGCCCTGAAGTGTTTAAATATAAATAGTGTTGAGGTTATGCCTGGCTTTTTCACTGCTGCTGTCAGGGGAAAATGGAAAATTATAAGTCCTTAAACTGTTCACGCTTTACTGGTCAAACTTGTCTCTCATCTGAGCTAAAAAAGTGTTCTTGTCAAATGAACAGATCTATTTTTAGCACATCTCAAATCAGACGTTAGATTAATCGACTTAATGTTTTATTAGGCATTGATTATAGTCACTAGCTAATGATGTGAAGTTTGAAGATGGTGACAGACCAGTTTTCCCAGCGCATGCCCTAAAGCAGGTCCATAGTGTCTCTCTCTGTGTGTGTGTGTGTGCGCAACACAGCTGCGCTGCTCTGAAGCGACAAAAAACAGCTTTTTTGCACCCTGGTGCAATATGGGAACCAGTCCGTCTGTCCAAGTCGGCCCTTGGGCATCATCTCTCATCCCTGTGGCCCGTGGCATCAGACGCGCTCTCTTCTAGAGCCTGTAGTTATGCTAATACTCTCATCATTTATCCAGACACAAACATTCCACTATTGTGTGAATAATTTGTAATTAATTCTTTGAAAGGTGAATAGAAGTGTATCCACCTCTATTTGACAGATTGTGTTTTGGCAGGTAAATAAATGCATGTGTTTTTCAGTGAGAATGAATAATTGGTCTCGTGATATGTACTGTCTGTCTTTCTCCCTAGCTTCTATCTGCACAGATCATAAGTTCTTCATAGGCAAGACAAACTATTTTTTTTTTTTATATGAGATGTACAGTAATAAGAAATAAAAGCCTAATATCCCCCCCAGCATTTTATTCTCTTACTATATGTTAAATATCTCGTTTGTGTCAATTTTTTTTCACCTTACAGTTTTCAGGAGAATCCAGTGATAGTGTCACTGAGATATTTTATATTAATAGTTTTAAATAAAATAAAATAAAATAAAATAAAATTTTAAGATTTTCTATTTTTTATTTTTTGTTCTAATAGTTTTTTTTATTATTAGTTTCTTTTAATTTCTATATAGTTTCTATATAGTTGTTTTATTTATAGTTTTAGTTTTAGTACATCAAGTCAAACTAGATTAATTAGTTAATAAGGAAATGTTTCCTTGGCAACTAGTTGAATTAAAATAAGTTAATATATTTTAAAAAATCTTTTATTTCAGTTAACATCTATTTTAATTCAACATTTTTAATGGTTTTACTTAAGTATAATAACCCTGGTAGAAACACCTGAAATCATGTAATGTTTTTGAAAGAACTCACCGAGGCTGCATTTAGATGATTAAAAATACAGTAGAAATAGTAATATTGTGAAATATTATTACAATTTAAAATAAGTGTTTTCTGTTTAAATATATTTTAACATGTAATTTATTCCTGTGATGCAAAGATGATTTTCAGCATCATTTTTCCAGTCTTCAGTGTCACATGATCCTTTAGAAATCAAATATGCCGTTGCTAAAGAATCATGTCTTATTATTATTAGTGTCACTTTCAATAAAATGAACGCAGCCTTGCTGAATAAAAGTATATCAGTGTCTTAAAAAAAATCATACTGACCCTAAACTTTTGATAATGTATAAGTGAAGAGTTCAGATGCAAAAGCCTCCGAGTGCCATTTGACATTTTCTTACATTTATGTTGTTTATGTCTATGTTTATGTTCAGTTATTTCACTTTGATGGCAATGAGAAGAACTTATTTAAAGTGAAATTACTGAATCTACACATTAGTGCCTGATAAAAGCTTTTATTTTAGAAGAAACTTTCAAATGGGACTTCATGTATTATCATGTATTTATAAATATTTTCAGGAAATGAATTAATTCTTAGTAGGGTTAGGGTTGAACTAGTCTTAAAGCCAGCAGTGTGCATGTAATGTCTCAAAATCCTGCCTACAGGCAGTCTCCATTGCTTTGACTTCATTCTGCATTTCATATTTATTTTCCAAAACATGCTTTCGGAAGTTCAGTGACAGCAGTACTGTTTTTCCGAGATCACAGAGTTAAACCGCCAAGATCAATTACAATTAGACTCTGAACATTTATTACCCATAAGTCTGTGGTGTGAATCTAACCTGTGAACCCCGGAGCGGGCGGCCCAATATGGCTGCCACGGGGCGGCACTCAGTGGCGCAATCAGTCCATCACGAGTAATTAACTGCCCCCTCCGTCGGCGTGATGCAACGCTCTCGCCGCTCTCATCCATCCTGTGACACGGAGGCCGTCGGAGGAAACGAGCTCTCGTTCATCATTCCTCCCTCACTCCCAACTCACACAAACAAACAAACAAATAAACACATAAACAGCCCATTACCGCCAGTCTCAGGCCTCAGCGAGCTCACGTACGGCCTGGGAAACGTTCGGAATGATGATGTTTTTTCCTCCATACAAACGTGTCTCTTTTCTGGAGGAGTTCAGGCTGGTTTTTGTGGTGAATCTGTTGAGCGCTGTATACGGCTCAGTGCTCCGTCTGACAGGCGTCTCAGCACAGCTGTATTCTGTGTGTGTGTGTGTAGGCTGTTGTACACATGCTTTAACACTTGTTTGCTGTTCTCGTCTCATCTCAGGGTCTCACCTGTGCCAGGTAAACATCTGCTGCTGGCTCCCAGCAGGCATTGCTCTGGGTGAGGGCGTGGCATGCTCGTCTTGTGTGGCGGTGCTGCAGGTGGGCACCGACGGCTCCAGGGACTGATAGAGTTATTAACAGGTAAACAGGGCAGGAATGGCACACCGGTGGAATCAACCCTGCCAGCCTGAAGGAAGAGAAAAATTGATGTTGTTAAGCTCCACCTACCATAATTATCACCCAATAGTAAATCTGCATTTAAAGCCAAACTGGCATAAACAATACTGTTTAAAAGTTTGGGGTCTGTAAGGTTTTTAAAAATATTTTTATTCAGCAAGGATACATTAAAGTGATTAGAAGTGGCAATAAAGACATTTATAATTTTACAAATGATCTCTATTCTTTGAACTTTCTCTGCATGAAACCAAGAACAAACGTATCACACTTTCCACAAAAACATGGGGACAAGTGTTTTCAACATTTATAATAATCAAATCAGAATATTAGAATGATTTCTGAAGGATAATGCACTGAGGACTGGAGTAATGATGCTGAAAATTCAGTTTTGATCACAGCAATAAATTACTTTTTACAACATATTTACATAGATAACAGCTCTTTTAAATTATAATAATATTTAACTGTTTTTATATATAGTTTTTACTATATTTAATTCAAATAAATGCAGAGCCATTTCAATACATATATATATGTATTATTATTTGAATGGCATTATGTTAGATAAGTGTAATTTATTGTAAAGACGATTTTAGAAATCTAGTCTGTGGTTAAAAAATAAAATGTGTTAAAAACACAGACTAAAAATACTGTGTGAGATTTTAGTGGGACAGGATAGTTCATGTAATTCTATGTGAGCTTGTGTTGTCCATGTTTATTGTGTGTGTGTCAGGCTAAGCTGTTTTACTAACACTATTGATTGCAGGTGATGTGCTGGACAGAGTCCATCTGACCCCACAGAGCCTTAAATACATCACTGTCCAACAGGGACCTCCAGAGACGATGCCAAGCTTCATGTGAGTGTGTATTCATGCCTGTTTGCTTGTAACACTCATGTGTTTTCCTTGCCTAAACACTTTATATTCAATTCTTCACGCATGCACAGAAAAAAGTAATACTGAAAATCACAAAATACACTGGAGTATGTTAATCAAGCTGTCATTCTTAGCATCAGTGTGTTTAGAGAGCAGTCTAAGAAAATGCTATCCTATAAAATTTTAACTTAACTTTTCATTATTTACTTAATTTACATTATTTATATAAATGCATATATAGAAACCAAACCCCTATAAGAGTAATTAGGATGCAATTTCAAGTTTTTCAGATTTTCCCTCCATCAGTTTTTAACCTAAACGTGTTTACTTTGTGTCTCTGTGTCAGTTTACTCATGTCAGGGCTGAAGGGTAAATTAATTATAGAGTTGTTGACTAAAAGAGCATTTACTTGAAATTACATAAAAATGCTAATTAGCCTGGGGTTATGAACTCCCATTTAACCTTGTGAATGTGTGTGTGTGCATGTGTCTACGTGGCAGTCGAGCCGAGAGCTCTGGGTCGCCTGAAATCGTCACCTAATGGCTTTGACGGGACACACACTCGCCGCGTCTGTGCTTCTTTTGTCTTCATTCAGATTGAAATGGACCGCTTGCAGCTCACGTGTATCCATCTTCCAGAACCCCCAGCTGTTCTGGTGTCTGCGGCCCAGCTTCCACGCATCGCTTTACAAATTGTCTGTGAATAGTGTGAATAAGCCCCCCCACACCACCCCATTATCGCCGTGTCCTGACAAATGGTCCATGTTTCTCTGAACGTGCGCGTGTGTTTGCTGATTTCATACGCTGTTCGGTTGATATCAGCACTCAGATATTAAAAAGCTTGGTTTAAGATTCAAAATATTGAAAGGGATGAATCTTTGCCGTATTCTGTTTCACATTATAAGAGTTTATGGTGACTAGCACTGTGATTTTTGCATTACATTGCAAGTTTTCTGAAATTATACAGACGTGTTGTGGAAGAAACCGTTCTTTCGCATATTCAAATTTTTGAATTCTTTTTTTAGCAGTTGGCATTAATGACATCACACCTGGAACATCACTTCAACATTCCATTTTTGAATTTTTGAATCAGATACAGTGTATACAATAACATTTGAAAAATCCAGAGATTCCGAACAACTCAAGTTTTATTTTTATGATTTGTTTAAATATTTAAAATGTTTTTAGTAGGATTCTCAAATATTTTAACTGCCCTTTTAAATGTCCTCCAATGATTGTATCAGACTGAGCTCAGGTCATTGATTCTGTATTAGGTGTTATATTTCATAGATGTCCATTATTTCATGTGCCATCAGCCCTGCTGGTTTGTAAGAACTGCATCTTTAAAAAAAAAAAAAAAAAAAGATAGAGTTTGATGGAATGGAAAGGAAACAGATTATAGAAAAACTGCAACTGCGAGACAAACAAATTGTCCTGCTTCCCTTTGTGAGAGTTTCAGAGGAAATAATTCAGACGGATGGGAAGATGAACGACCCGTCAGCTGAGGTCACATGCTGATTAGCCTTTTTCTCTGCTATTTCACTCTTCGCAAACCATTATCCCTGACACACACTCCTGTTCTATCCATCCATAAAAATGAGGGAGGGCAGAAAGAGAGAGAGCGAGAGATGCATTTGGAGACTTGCAGTAACATCACTTGTAATCCTGGATGTGAGGCCTTCAACAATCTGAGCTGTTACGATTTAAAAATAACTAATTGAACTAAAAGTTTTCTATCAATTATGAATGATAATCTCATCTCCAGTGAAAATAGTCTGATCACTTAGTAAAGTAACAGCACACCTCTCCTAAACAAGGCACATGATTTAATGTTTCTTTCATGCCTGTAGTGCAAATGATGCAACAAAAATGACACGGAAGAGTTTAATATTTAGTATGTGCAAGTATAAGGAATGCTCGTCCTCAGTGAATATCAATAATAAAGGCATTTCACGCTAAATTCCCTGTGAAGTGTGAGTTAAATCTTAATATGAGGAATGGCAGGGTAAAACATGACACACGCCGTCTGTCATTTTGTTTTCTGACTCAGAGGAAAATAATATCTGAATGCAGTTCAGTAATGGGAGCTCGAGAAAATGACTCAGGCTCATTATGATCTCCATTTCTCTCCACATTTGCTCTGATGAATGATTCAGGCAGAACTGATCGCCCGCTGTGTTCTGTGACCTACCTGTGCTTTCATTCCACACTGATACAAGCAGAAGAATCCATGAAAAACTACAGCTTTATTTTAATAATGGCATTTAAACAGCTGAAAAATTCTAGATCACATCAGCGGATGATTTCTTTTGTCCTGGTGTTGTTATATTTGTTTAGATGATATTTTAGTTTTTATTCATATTTTGAATTAGTTTCTTTGTTTAGATTTTCCATTTTCATTTTAATTAAAGTTTAGCAATTTTGTTGTGTGTTTTTGTCATTTTTATTAGTTTTTTTTTCCATGTGTGTATATATATATATATATATATATATATTAAACCAAATAGTTTTATTTATTTATAACTACACAGTTTTTATATTTTATTTCAGTTAATGTTTTTTGCATTTTAACAAAAATGCTTTTTAAATGGTTTTAGTTTTAGTTAACTGTAATAACACCGATTCTATTTGGGTACATTTTGCTGTTTTACACAGAACTCAAAAATATGTTATATTTATATTATATATATTATATATAATAATATGTATATAATATGTTATATGTATAACAGATATTAGACATTTAAAAATTTCAAAATACTTAAATAATACTTAGTTTTGCTATATTAAGTGCATGTGTATAACAAACACATGTATACTAAAATATTAAATATTAGTTTCGTGTTAACTACACTTAAGTCTCTGTTTTTATTTTTGAGTTAAGTGAAATGCAAATGCATGTTTTCTTTTCATTTCATAGACAATTCCTATCAGAAGATACATTTATGCAATAAATAAATAAATAAATAAGTTAAAAAAAAAAAAAAATCCAGCTACTCCAACATGATTATCTGATTCAATAACATAAGCTTTTCAGCTCATAGGCCAGTGAATCTTTGATTTTAATTGTTCCAGAGCTTAATTTTACTACTGAGATGATTTTCTATATGAGCGATGTGGGTAGTTTTGAAATGTTAGACTAATAGGAAATCAGTTTGTCCAAAATCAGCCAGAGGAAATATTATTGTTCATCGTATGATATTTGTTTCCCCCCTTGTTACGTCTCATATTTTCATGAATGCATATCATGCATACTCATGTAAATTATAGCAACATTAGACAAGACACTCTAGTTAGTTTGTCCTCTGAAAGCTTTACCAGCATCCAGACTGTGGCTTGTCAGTTCAACTGTATATAAAGATAAATTACATTATGTTGAATGCCACTTAATTACAAATTAAAATTTTCTGAACATGGTCATTTTCTAGCTAGCGAATCAAGTGTAAGGAGCTAATTAGGAGCGTTTCATTGGAAAAATAGCTCCTCATTTTCAAGGATAATGAAAGTGAAACACTCTGGATTAATGGCACTATTTATCTTTTTTAAATTTCTATCTTTCTCTGCTGATGCCTGCCACCCCCAAGGAAAATATTCATAAAATGAAATTGAAGTTGCAGCTTAATAGCATATTAAAATATTCTGAGTGCACATCGCTTCTGCTTTGCAGCAGCTGTAAATTCATATTCTTGTATCTTTTCTTGATGAAGGTTTGAGATGGTGTGCATGCAGATCATGCAGAAGTTGAGTAGATAGTGAGAAGTGCAAAAGAGTTGATTCAAAACAACATTTTCTGTGAATAAGTGCTTGAATTTTAGTGTCTTAATCACAGAGAACTATTGTGCGATTTCAGAAAACAGAAAATAGTGCTTAAGTTGTATTACCTATTTGGTTGTTTTTGTCCTTTTTGATTTATGCCAGACGTGGTCGCTATATGAAAAGAGCTGTACAGAGATTCTTCAAAAATTTTCCTTTCGTTTTCTACAGGCAAACAGGATCTGACCTAAGAATGAGTAAATGATTCCAGTACTTTCATGAACTTTTGGGTGATTAGTCTGACATCTAGAGGTTTTGCCTGATATTATTCAGCTTTATGTGAGTCTGAACACATCCGCTGCTCCTGCTGAGAACTGAGAGGGGTCATTTTCTGTTTTTCTCTCTCTGAGTACCTGTTTCAAGGTCAGGGAGGTAAATCAGCTCTTCTGAAACTTATGGCGAGGTGTTTTTACGAAGCGTCCTGTGCTTACGACGAGCTCAAGAAACCTGCCGTAAATTTGCAGCCGTTATTTAGCACCAACGATGCAACAATGTTTTATTTGGCCTGCAAGGACACACCGGCACGTATCAGTTTACAAGCTGGGTCATATTAAATATGACATGATTATCTCACTGCATTCTGAAAACAACAGGGAGATAAAAGCATTTATTGTTTGATACACATTCCTAAATAGATGACAAAAGTGGCCGCTGCAGTGGATTTGGGTGTATGCAATCACTACTTTGAGTTTATTTTATTTTTATATAAATTTTTTTTTTCTCCGTTGAAGGGTTACTCCTCCCCAAAATGAAAATTTTGTCATTAATCACTTACCCCCATGTCATTCCAAACGCTAAAAACATGGGCTTGTGACTGTCCCATTGACTGCCAGGTAAATACCACTGTCAAGACACAGAAAAGTATGAAAGATATCGCCAAAATAGCCCATCTGCCATCAGTGGTTCAATCTGAATTTTATGAAGCGACAAGAATACTTTTTGTGCGCAAAGAAAAAAAAAAATTATTCAACAATTCGCCTCCTCCACGTCAGCGTAGCGCCATTTTGGAGACTATCCGCTGAACGCAAACTGCGTACGCCGGATACGCTGTTTTCATTCAAATCAAAGCGTAAATATATGTAGAAAATCTATCCGTGTGGTGCGGCCAAGCGGCAACCTCCCGCTCTCTCTATTGAAACCAACATGGAAGTGACTTAAACTGCAATTCATCGACTGGCCGCTAGAGACTGGCTCCAAAAGGGAGTCAATCCCATAGACTCCCCGTATTAAAATACCCAACTTTACAGCAGAAAAAAAAATGTTTACAGCCTGGTACAAAAAGTGGTTTTGGTCTATATACAGTAGCTAATTTTGCCCTTCATGTCAACCGTGAGGGGCGTGAATTTTTTTTTTATAACTCATCCATTTAAATTATATTAAGCGTTAAAATTCTGCATAATTTAGGGCGTGGTCACTTGAGTGACAGGTGGATTGCCTCTGCTGTCTCCACCGTCGTGCTAGGCGGGCGTGGTTTCAGCAACCAGCTCCACCCACGTCCCGCCTCTTTGCCCATTTTCGATTATCCGGGAGTGACGCGCAGTGACGTGATTCCAAGATGGCGACGGCTGACTTCCGCCCACTAAGAGCTTCAAAAATGCTCCTCAGAAACCTACGGGTGACGTCACGGACACTACGTCCATGTTTTTTAAAGTCTATGGATGCGGCTGACACAGAACGATGTAGGCTACGCGGTTTGCATCCAGGGCATATTCTCCAAAATGAGATGAATTGTTGAATAAAATCGTTATTTGTTTTTCTTTGCACACAAAAAGAATTCTCATCGCTTCATAAAATTCAGATTGAACCACTGATGGCAGATGGACTATTTTGGCGATATCTTTCATACTTTTCTGGGTCTTGACAGTGGTATTTACCTGGCAGTCAATGGGACAGTCACGAGCCTCTCGGTTTTCATCCAAAATATCTTAAATTGTGTTCCGAAGACGAACAAAGCTTTTACGGGTTTGGAAGGACATGGGGGTAAGTGATTAATGACAAAATTTTCATTTTGGGGTGGATTAACCCTTTAAGGATAAAGGGCTGACTAATCTATATTGTTATAAATTAATACTGTAATTAATAATAAAAAATTATGTGTTTATAATCTATATTTATAATATATATATTTACACGCACACAATTATATATATATATATATATACATAATAAATGTATTAAATGGTCATATATTATAATAAATGTGGATATTTTATTATAACAAATATAAACAAATGTATTGTATCTAATTTTCTGTTTTAATGTAATTTAATTTAATTTAATCTATTTTATTACAAACGTTTTATTCAATATATTTTATTATAATATATTTATAACTTGAAATTCATTTTATTTTAATATATATTATATTAGTTTATTATAGCTAATATAACACATATATATATATATACACACACACACATTCATGCATACATACATAGATTTGTTTTTGCTACACGAATGTCATTGAATTATTTTCATTTGGAGATAAACATCAGAATTTATGAATAAGTTGTGATCTGTAAGAAATGTGGGGGAGGGGCAACTTTATTTCTGTGGTTAGTTACTGCATGGGTTAAGTTAAGGTTAGTCTTGCAAATGTGTCTTCATTCTGAACAGAAGACGCCGCACCAGAACTGACATATCCTTTAGAGAAATAGCCACTGTCAGTCACCTTCTCCTGACAGGAATATTACTTACAGTCTGGGATAGTGTTATACGCGTCCCTGCCATCAGTTTGAAAATTAATAACATTTTGTTCACCCATTTCAAGAACGGATGGCGTGCAAATTTATCATTTCAGAGCCCCACCACCTTATTCCCCCAAGGTTTGTCCGCTCAGTCTCTACTTAGAAATTCTGCATGCTGAAAACCTTCAAGTAGAACATATTGAAGTGCTCAGACAAACCGGCCCTGTTTATGCGGGAGGAAGCAGATAGGCTGTCGGACCCCCAGCGGGCAGGTCCTGAACGGAGAGGAACGATCCTTTAAACTGCCGAGGTGATACCGCTGGATAATGTAGCAAATAAATCAGACAATAGGGTTGAATATTTCATTTCACATCCATATTCCTCATGGGCAGAAATGATGGTGAAATGTAAAAACAGCGATTGCGGCCCCTCTGGAGAGCGAGCGTGCGAGATGCTGTTTTGCTGTTTGAGGATAGAGGAGGTTTGATGGCCCTGCCTGAATCACATCCATCTCTCAGGCAGCTGGAATCGCATCTTTTAATGCAATTGCATGTGATCCCTGTGTCTCCGCAGCCCTGAGAGAGCTGATCTGCATTCGATTTTACATGGTAAACCATATTGTTTTAAAGGAAGGAAATGCATTAATACCAACCAGAGGCTCTACAATGTGGCCAGACACTCAAACTAGTCTGTAAAAGAGTTGACTGTCATTGCATCAGACAACAAAATATCAAACCGGGTGTTTTTTGAAAAAAAAAAGAAAAAAAAAAAAGAAAAAGGTTTAAGATTTAAAAGGAAGTTTGTTTAAAATAATCACACCAAACAGCTAAATCAAGTTTTAAAAACTGTATAAAAAAGTTAATGAATAACAGTGAATTTCGTTCTGAGAATGTAATAATAATTTCATATTTTGGGGGCCACTTTTTGGACATTATCTGCATTAATGTATATTGTAGATATTTAGATTTTACACTCAATTTCACCACTTCATTTCAATAATGCTGCATAGTTTTTCTCTACACATTGTTTATTTTAATATCTGTATTAATTATAATCTGGATTTCACAGTTCATGAAGAGGACAGTAATATTTTGCAGGGAAATTACTAAATCTTATTTATAATTGTCCAAAAATTAAAAAAGATTGTTTAAATAATTAAATTTAAACAATTCAGTAATTCAAACATAAAATGATGACATCATTTAATTTATTGCCTGACTATAGGAAAATGATGAAAACACAAGATACTGATATGGTAAGAGTTTACTTATTTATTTATTTATGCATTTTTTCATATTGCATAAAATGGTTTGTGTATTACCTCAAAGAAAAATTGTATTTATTTATTTATTTATTTATTTTTTGTCTTAAAGGTGTTGTTAGAAGTGCAAGACATAAATATGTAAAAAACAAGTTAATTTTTTATTTTGGATGTTGAAATTATTTATTTATGTGTTTTGGTTGTGTATTTTGTGTATTATTAACATACATACTGAGACACAATAAGGAAAAAAAAATGATAGGATCAAGAATGACTGGCCTTTTTTTTTTTTTGAGTACGATAAAAACGGGATGTCAAATAACCACACCCTTTTCTTTTTCTTTTAGAACTCTACATGCTTAAAGTGAACATTGAGACACAAGATGACATCATTTCCTCTAAACTCCACGAGGCTGTTGACTTCCTGCCCTGATTCTTTGGTTTTTCTCTGATTCACCTTCCCAGCTGCCCTCTTGCAATCTCTCACCTCCTCCTCATAAACTTTCAGCTCATTTTCCGCCATCTGCTTCAGCATCTGCTTAGGGGGCAGATAGAGGAATGAAAAAATGGTCATGAAACCCACCGTCTTCCTTCTTGCTTTCTTCTAGATCCTTGTATTATTTCCTCCTCTCATCTCTCTTCGTGTCATCTATTCTTTCTCAGGGGGCTCGATGTGCCTTTCGCTTCTTAAGCCTCCTTTAAAGTTTAATTCAACATTTAAACCTGAACCCCCCTCAGTGTGGGGCGACTTACAAATAAGAAGAAAAGGGGTTTTTGCTTTTTCATTTGCTTGGGAGGGTCACTTCCTTTCCATGTCCAGTCCGTTTGGTCAGTAGGCACAGTCAACAGAAAGCACAATAGATCAAAAAAAGTGTTATTGTAATATTTGGACAAAAGCTTGGGGTGTTTTCAGAAGGAGGGCCAGCAGAACAGACCGTGTGGCTCCCCAATCCAAAGCTTCCTCCCTCTTTTTTCCTTTGAGGGCGGCAGACAATGGGACAGAGCACTTCAATGGTGAGGGGAACAGACCCGTGAGGATTACACATTCTTGAGGAGGCCCTGGGTATCACTAATACCTCAGCTGTTTCTGGTACACACATACTGAAAAGTTTTGGAAGGTGCACACTTGGTTTGAATTACTTGGTCTGAACCTGAGTTTGAATCCACCCTCTTTTAAGTTTTTTTTTTTTAAGAATTTGTTTCTAGTCCCTTATGCTTACCAAGGTTTCCAACAAAAATTCTAGTCTGAAAACCTGTTTTCAACATTGAAAATAATAAGAAACAACAATATTAGAATGATTTCTGAAGGACAATGTGACACTGAAGACTGGATTAATGATGCTGGAAATTCAGATTTGCATCAAAGGAATAAATAAAATTTTAGAATATTCACAATGAAAACTGTTTATTGTTAATTGTAATAATATTTCACAATTTTACTGTTTTTATGGTATTTTTTAATCAAATAAATGCAGTGTTTGTGAGCATAAGCGGCATTTTTAGATACATTTTAAAAATTAAAATGTTTATTAACCATACTGTATATACACCGTAAACAAAAATTCTGTAAAATTTACGGTAAAAAAATGGCAGCTGTGGTTGTTGGAATTTTTCAGCAAAGCCCATCACAAGCAGCTTTTAAATACTAACATATATGTGACCCTGGACCACAAAACCAGTCTTAAGTCGCTGGGGTATATTTGTAGCAATAGCCAAAAATACATTGTATGGGTCAACATTATTGATTTTTCTTTTATGGCAAAAATCATTAAGAAATTAAGTAAAGATCATGAAGATATTTTTGTAAAATTCCTACTGTAAATATACGAAAACTTAATTTTTGATTAGCAATATACATTGTTAAGAACTTTATTTGGACAACTTTAAAGGCAATTTTCTCAATATTTTGATTTTTTTGCACCCTGAGATTCCTGATAGTTGTGTATCGACCAAATATATCCTAACAAACCATACATCAATGGAAAACTTACTTATTCAGTTTTCAGATGATGTATAAATTTCAATTTTGAAAAATTGATCCTTATGACTGGTTTTGTGATACAGGGTCATATATACAGAAGGTGCACAGTATCATGCACGCTAACACTAAACACCATCATGGTAACACGCATGAAACTGAAATAATGCAATAAACATTAATTTAACAACATCAGATGTGACATACAACTTTAAAGTACAAAACTGATAAGAAAAACTAAGACAAATAAAAAAAAAACATAAAATTTGAAATGTAATGCAGGGAATTCTGGGGATTTCAATTTACGGTTATTCATTGTGTAAATTTCACTGTAATTTTTCTTTTTCCACTTTAAAAAACAGTGTACTGCTGTAAAATTACATACAATGTACAATATAGTTTTTCACCATATATAGGGGAATTTACTGTTAACCATTTAACAGAATTTTACTGTAGCATTTTTTACAGTCTTTTACTGTCATTTTTACAGTGTATTATAGTTTCCAAGAAACACACAATACTGTTACTGTTCGATTAATTTGTGTAGAATCATACAGTAAATGATTCAGCGATTCAAGGGAGTTACTTGTTTTGTACCTGAATGAATCAACTTTTTTTCTGAATGATTCAATCACTCACTTATAAATAATTTAATTTCTGAATGAATCAATGTATTCGAACGATTCAGTTGAATGAACGATTCCACGAATCACTCGTAGGTACGATCACTTATCGCCACCTACTGGTGTGACAATGTAACTTGCAGAGCTATCTATATGAAGTATTACGGTTGTTTTCAGGGGTGGGTGATGAGAAGATTAAATTAAATGTACATTTACGTTTTATTTGAAAAACCAATGGCATGTAAATTTGTGGGACATGCATTTTAATATAATATGACACCAAAGTGACGTTTTGGAGGTGCAGGATAAAATTCGCTAGTGGTGCATTGAGCCGACGTGGTACTTACATGGCCATTTGTTTAGCAAAGCGTGGTAAGTTTCAGTTCTTTCTTTTGCAGTCTCTCTCTCTCTCTCTCACGGCCAGCTTCATAATTGTGATGAGGAGGAGATGCCTCTGGCGATTCCTGTGCAAATAAATAAAAGCTGACATAGTCCTTTCCGCAGATCCTCTCTCTGCCTCTGTGCCCCCTCGTGAGATTACCCTGCAACAACAATTATTCCAAATGTCAGTGATTCGTGCCCAGAGGGCCTCAGGCAAATGAGGATTAAATCTTTAACACAGTGAGGAATTAAAATATGCTGCTCTAGACGAGGGGACGCGAGGTGGTCTTCGCCATCAGAGGCGGTTTTGGCTGAGTGGTGTTTTCCTTTTCTAAGTCAGGCATTATGCGCAGTGTGTTACTCCCCCTGATGGCTGTTAACCCCGCCGTAAGAGGGGCAGCGCGTTTGATCATGAAGGGAAACTGAGCAGAGGACACACTCGTGCAGCGAGAGGATGCATGTCAGAGGAGAGAAAAAAGATCACGGCCTGCTTAAACGAGGGCGTCACGTGACCGAAGTTAGCAGTTTGTTGCGAACCTGTTCTGAATTCTAAATCAAAGGAATTCAACACAGTGAATGCATTCTGGGAAATGAAATGTTTTTAGATCGTGATCCACAAAAGTTTATTGAAATTGTTAAGAAAAAACTTAATTAAAATGTATTTCAACATTTTGAAATTGAATTTTGAAATTAAATAAAATGTATATATGCACGGTCCCATCTACAAGACCTATTAACCTTTAAAGGCTCAATTAAATTTGTTATAAATCATAGTTTATAAAACTGTACTAAATATGTAAATTAAATACACTATAGGAGTAATTTAAATTTTACAGTTACATGTTTTAAAGTCTTTAAGTTTAATTAAATTTGATTTAATTTGTGTTAAAATTCAAAGTTTATTCAAATGTATGAAACATGTAGAAACATATAAATTAATACATTTTTATGGGTGTAATTTCCTTTGTAAGATCTATAAACCATCAAAGGCTCATTTCAACTTGTGTTAAATTTCAAAGTTCATTAAAAATATATTAAATATGTATAAATACACAAAATATATTTCATACAAATTTCTATAGGTGATCTTAAAATCTTCAAAAGCACAATTCAGTTTGTGTTAAAATTCAGAGTTAATTAAAATTTATTAAATATGAAGATATATATAAAGTAGACACAAATTTCTACAGGTGTAAAATCATATTTATAACCTCTAAACCTTCAAAGGCTCAATTCACTTCTAAATGTCATTCTAAGTTTTTTTTTTTCTGTACAGCAACAATGATTATTTTAATGGTTTTGCAATATATACATCATATAAGTATGTAAATACATATTATGGTACTATACGTATGACACCGCCATTGTTACTGAACTAAACTGAATCAACATTTAACTAAATTAAGCTGAATAATGACACTATTGTCTGTTTAGAGCTGTTTTACAGCTAAAATTGTGTTTCATATATGTGATGCTGGACCACAAAACCAGTCATAATTTTTTGAAATTGAGATTTATACATGTGAATAAACTGAATAAATAAGCTTTTGATTGATGTATGGTTTGTCAGGATAGGACAATATTTGGCCAAAATACAACTATTTGAATATCTGGAATCTGAGGGTGCAAAAAAATGTAATTATTGAGAAAAATCACCTTTAAAGTTGTCCAAATGAAGTTCTTGGCAATGCAAAAATTAAGTTTTGATATATTTACGGTAGGAAATTTACAAAATATGTTCATGGAACATGATCTTTACTTAATATCCTAACGATTTTCAGCATAAAACAATGTTGGCTGTTGCTACAAAAATACCCCTGTCATAACATGCAAAAATTTAGTTTCACATACGATTACACCTGATTTTTGCCACTTTAAATGCAAAGGTGTGCTGACATGAAACCCATATAAATCAGAAAATAATCAGTTGTTACCTGCACATAATAATTAAATAATCTCTCTCCCTTAATATCTATCTATAGTCAAAGTGAGAAAATTATGATTTTTTTCGCTAGTCAGCAAACGGTAAGGTCGAATGAACAAATGGGCAGTTTGCGCAGAATTGCCCAGAAGTCATAAACATTCTTAATTACCTTGCTCAGCCAACCTCAATGTGGACTTTGCTGTTTTAAAGAAATCAAGGCAAAGGTGCATATCCTTGTGAACTCATCCAACTAGTTTGGTAATTACCTAATCTTCCAACAAAATAGTCACTTTAGTGTGTTCGTCATTTTAATAATCACTATTTTATTAGCCGGTGCTGGCTGCTGTTTGCATAGTAACATAGCATGGTGGATGCGGGCCGTCCCAGATCCTCTTATCAAGAGACAATGAGAGTGTGTCAAGAGTTCAAGTGCTGTCAGAGGAGGTGGAACACTGCGTATATTGAGAATAAGTGTGCGGAGAGGCCTGTTTTCCATTTTAATTGTAAAACAGATAAACGCTAAACACTCCTCAAGAATAAATGACTTCTGAGTAATTATTGTCTAATAGCTCTCCTCCCTCGGGAGCTGTTTACGTGGCCCAGATGGCTACCAAAATGGGATTTAGGGAGAAAATTGACAACATTATTCACCCAGGCATTATCAATTACCTGGGTATCAATTGTACTGTAATCAAGTTGAATATGAGGAGGGATTCTAAGAGTCACCGTAATTAAACCTTTTTGAGACTGTGGACATTTGGGTGTCGTTCGTTATTGAGATTTATAAGGCAGCGCAGGACAGCCCTCCTTCTTTTGTGCGTAATGGATGAATGTTGAGCAGAAGACACGGATAGTCCATAAAGAACAAAGACAATGGCTTTTATGTGCCATGTACGGGCTCCATTACCACGGACGGCCTCGGCAGGGCAAAACATAGCCGCCGCTATTAAACCGAAGCACCGCAATTCCCCACGAGCATTGCCGAGAAGCTACATTAGATCCTGGTTTAGTAGCCTCATTAGAGAGGTTTAATTAACCTACTCAACTCAAGTGTGACTTTCATTTTCCAGAGAGCTAGGTGCTTTATTTGTGTTTTATGCCATACTGTAGCTCTATATGATCATGACGATCATTCTAACCTGTATGTGGAAAGCTAATGGCTTTAGTATGATAATGTCTTATCTTCTGTGGCACTGAGGTGAAAATCTCTATTGTTGCTCCATTTTTTTGTTGCACGAAAGCGCCACACGAAGGAAATTTTCATTTCTGACGAACTGTTCCTTTAAGACGGTTAACACGACTTTACATGCAAGCTGACTGCAGATTTTAGCCACTTTATCTCAGTGATTCAGCCTCTCACAGAATAACAGAAAGTGGCCTGTTCATTTAAATAGCCTACTTCAAGCAGCATTATTTCATCAAATATAATCCAAACATGTTGATGACACTGATAAATGCTTATAAATCGAAACGTTTCTCATAAGATTTGTGAACCTGAGAGCACAATTAGACCGCTAGATCATAATTCCTTTTAATTTCCTCTTGACGTGGAGAGGTTTCTAGTTAGTTAATTAAAATCATAGCAGTGTAAATGATTTGTTCAGGGCTTCTGACAGTGATATATATTACACCCTTCATCCTCAGTTGGTCTGACTGGCTAATTAATCAGTATTATTTATGCAAGAACATTATGTGTAATAACTTGATTTATCACAACAGTATGGCTGTGGAATCATTATAAGCATTTAAGGGATAAAACTCTGAATAAATTCAAGTATTTCTGCTTCAGATCTAGGCAGTTTTAATCACAGTATAAAACCACAGGGTGAAGGCTGGGCTTATTACCAAACTGACCAATCATATCAAATATTCGAATTACAAGGTTGTGTGGCACAAGGGTTATAAACAAATTAAATTGATAAAAGAATTTGAGCAATAATACCTCGCATTTATTAAATTGTCTAATAACAAAAACGCTTTAAAACATTATCTGTTTGCAATTACTTTCCTGTCTTTAGTGACTGATTTTCAACTATTTCCAGTTTATAATATAGGCCTATTAATATCCCTTCCTTTTTAATTTAATTTTACGTTTTTCTATTTAGGCTATTTGGTTTCTCCTTGTTGTTTTTTACTGTCTGTATATTATTTTTGAGGATTAATTTAAAAAAAAAGTTAAATTTGCGTTTCCGCATGTATAACCAATCACTGTCAGAGGTAACCATTCAAACCAATCAGCTTTCAGTGTCACATTAGTGCGTCATCAAACCTGCTACAACAGGTAAATAAAAACTTAAAACAAATTGTCGCTGAAATACAAATTAATGACGACTCTCAAAACAAGTGAGACTGAACGGCATGACTATATATGAGTTCATTTTCACATAGGTGAGTAACTTAGATGTCATGTATCGATGTTTATAACGTTCGGTGCTGCGTGATTTGTTCGGTTGATTGACTGTTGTTTTGTTGGTGAATGGAAATATTATAGTGCGTCATTAATTATCAACAACCTTATTGTTTTGGGGGGTATCCTGTGGATGTGAGAATTATTATTAGCAAACATATTAAAACGTGCTGCTATCTTGTTATCGGTTCGATCAATATTGTATTTATCAGCACTGAGCCTGCACGAAAAAAAACCCTCCGCTAGTTCTTCAATTAAACCAATGGCTAACGTTAGTTGACATACTGTAAACTTTAATGCAAACATAATGTTAACTTTACAACTTATTGAGCGCACTAAAGAAGTATTTCTCACAGTACATAGGAAGTATTAACAGCATTGGGAAATATAGCGGTTTCATTCATTATTGGCTGAGTTATTCCAATAGGACAGCAGCAGAGTCAGGGTTTGTGTGCACAGTAGTAGCTCGTATCTTGTTTTATAATCTCTGCAATTACAATGCTACCGCTAATGAGCTGTCCAAACATATCACATGCAGTGAACTCTCCTGCAAGCAGTGTTTAAACCTTATGAGAACCTGTAAAAGAGGTTTGGTTTATTGTGAGCAACTGGAAAGCAGACCATTAGATCTCTCACTGCTCAACTGACCATGTCTCCACATCATGAGTCACTTCTGCAGTAAACTTATCAAAAACTCACTCTGTATCAGAACAGCCCACCACCATCCATCTTGATGATCTCTCTAAGCATTCTAAGCACATATTGTTGATATGTCATAATCAATATAGAGTTGTCCTTGTTGTAGTGCCTGAGAGAGCTGTGTGTGTGTTTGTGACCTTCTGTTTGGAACTGTACTCTTCTGTATTGTGTGGCCTTGAGCACATAAACACATTTTCAATCACCTCAGCAACCCTTCGAGTGACCCGACTACAGCTGTGGCACCTTTAGCGTCTCTTTTTGTGCGAAGCACCTTAGAGAGTGATGGTTTGACAGGAAAATGGAGGAATTTATCTTTCTTTGTTAGTTTTGCTTCAGGGGCTTAAGGTCTTGGAAGAAGAACTTGATATAACCAAACTGATAAAAACAAAGAAAGATAAATGCATTGATAGATCATTCTAAGCTTTATTGTTATAGTTGTTACAGGTTATTTCTGGATATTCAGAAGCTTAGAAAGTTTTTATAAAGGTATGATTTGGTGTTTTATTTTAAGTAAACAAACACATTTTTGCGTTATCATTTTATTTTTTATTTTTTGTAGCACAGAGTATGCAAAACGTACAACAGCAGAAGCCTAAAATGTTAATTCAGTTTAACTTTTCTTTGTATTCTTAAGAAAAAAAAAGGAAGTTTTATATAGAGGACAACTCACGGGCATCGGGAGGGTGGCTAAGACAGAAAGAGGTGTGGTGCAGATGGGGTCAGCAGCAGTGTGGGGTCACCTAGGCCTCACTGGAATGGGGCGTTGGGCATGCATGGGTGATCCAGGACAGAAAGGGTGATTACAACATGATTTGTTGGCCTTTGATAGATTGTGCCTTTTCTTTGAAGGCCACAGAGGCCAGGCTGACTAGAGCATTGTATTTTACCATAATTTAATTTTAAGTTGTATTAATTTTATGTACTTTTACCATATTTATTTTAATATTTATGTGTAATTTGCATTATTATTATTATTATTAGTAATAGTAGTAGTAGTAGTATTTGTTTCAGTAATTTTAGTACTTTAATTTCAGTTAGTTGACAGAAGTATTTCTAATTTTTATTTATTCATTTATTAGTTTTGATGTATTTATATTTTGTTTTATTTAAGATTTGCAGTGCTGTTAAAGTTCTGTAATCTGGCCTTAAATATATTCATCATCTGAAAAAAAAAATATAATAATATAGTTATTATTCTTAGGTCTTTCATTCAAAGTGTTTTTTATCACCAAAAAAATTGTTTTGTTTGTGATGTAATCATTTCTTGTAGCCAATATTTAAAGTTATAGTAGATCTGTGAAGCTCCAAAAAGCACTGTTTTTGTATATAAAAGTAGATTCTTTCATGAGATGAATGTTTGTTGATGATTTGATTTGACATTTGTTGAAATGTGCTTTAAACTGATACCCATTCAGTTTCAGTTCAGAAATGAAATAACAGTTTATAAAATAGCCCATGCTTTGAGACAGCTGAGGTGTGCGTAGAATTTTTTTTTTTTTTTTTTGTGAGATCTCCTCTGGGCTGATGGACCACAGCGGTGCTCAGGTTCTCTCGGTCATGTAATTATCTGACAGCTCTTGATAGAAATCAGTGACAGCCTGCAGCGGAGTCTCTCTATAACAGAGTGCATCTGTGAGAGCGTACATGAACTCAGCTGCGCAGGTATCAGGACTTTAGATTAACTCCGAGGCGTGATCATTTCTCTGTCACTTACCTCTAGACTGAACGCTTGAAATGTCACGCATCAGATCCCCTCAACTGCCCATTACTACAGTGAGGGAAAAGCCGGTCATATCAGGGCCTGAGAAATGGAGTGATCTCTATATTCAAGGCTTCAGGACTGCACGATCTTCAGCCAACTCTATCAAGAAAGTCAGTCATTAGTTTTTGATAAGTTCTAAAGATCAATCAGGACTAGTGATTGTCATTCTGAGATTTCGAGGAGCTTCTTATTCGATTAAATGTCAATTTGTTTCTCACACAAAGCTATCACATAGATTTTTTAAAAAAGTCTTCTTCTGTGTTCATGAGAAAAATGGGTTTAGGACAACATGAGTACTGATTACTGGTTTTTATTAGAGATCGACCGATATATCAATATTTTTCCTGATATTTAAGCATTTTACCATAATCGGTTATCGGTTTTGTAATATCGGGTTCACCGATAAACGCCACCATCTTGTGGGTGTTTTGAGAATTGCGCGTTCTCCTGAGGGGTGACCCGACAACAAAGGTAAAGCATAGCCTACTTTTTTTTTTTTTTATCAGAGCCCTTGTTATTCTTAATTTTGACATTCATATTCATTTTTACATCAGACATAAATATCAGTTATCGGTCTTCTTGATCTGTAATAATCGGTATCTGCATCAGCCCTGAAAAAAACATATCGGCCGACCCTTAGTATGGAAGCTTGTTTCTGCAATGAGATAAAAATATAAAAGACAAGCAGTTTATATCTCACAATTCTGATGTTTATTCTTGCAGTTAACTCTCAAACGTTCTCATAATTGTGAGATATAAACTCAAAATTGAGAGATATAAACTCACAATTACAATGCTTTGATAAAAAAGTGAGATGAAAAAATAAAATTGCATACCTTTTTATTTCATTTTTTTTCTGTGACAGAAAAATTGCAAGGTGTAAAAAGAAATGTGAGATGTAAACATGCAATTAAGAGTTTATAATTACAAGATGTAAACTCACAATTCTGAGGGGGAAAAAAAAGTCAAAATTGTGAAATAAGAAGTTGCAATTAGCTATTTTCTTTTTTATATCATGGTTGAAACAATTAAAAAGAGACTTGTGAGATGTAAAATCAGAATTCCGGGGGAAAAAAAGAAGTCAAAATTGTGATATAGAAACTTGCAATAAACATTTATAGCTTGCAATTACAAGATATAAACTCACAGTTTTGAGGAAAAAAGGTCAGAATTGTGAGATGTTATTTATCCCAGAGGGAAAACAAGTTAAGTAAATAATGAGAGATTCTTCATTTTTTTTAAGTTTTTAGCCACATTGACAATGAGGTTCATTACCCACCAGGATCTTCACCCACACTAGAAGTTTTTTATACAGATGCTCCAATACTGCCATTCTGATCAGTTCATTGGGAGCAAACATTCATTGCATACACAGCTCTTGTCACTGTACAGTAGATGTTCACAGCATGTTGACATGCAGGTCAATAATAAAAGCCTGTGTAGAGCAAAGCTCCGCCCCTCATTATGTAGTCAAGGTGAAGATTTAAATATCACTCAAGCGCCACTCCAAGTGTAAAGGAAAATATGCAAATGAGCGCATATCCATCAAAGAATGTTTCTGTCTTGGCAGAAAGCTATTAATTTTTTTTCATCAGTTGCTGACACTTTAACGTATACATCGCCCTCAGATTGCAAATGATTTTTTTTCTGGTATGCGTTCTCTCTCCTTATTGACGTGTTATATTTTCTTTGCGCTTGCATCTTGTTATTGTTCTAAAGTTTCCCTGTCTAGTGTGCATTAGTGCACCCTGATTGAAATTTTACCGACAAACTGAAATATGACTCTGTGTTTAATGGAAAAAATAATTACACGTCAGGTGAAACAAAGCATGACTCATAGTTACCGAGGAAAGTGACTGGAGACACGAGCCAGCAACGGGGTCAACAAGCTCGCACACACTCGCAATTTACACGCTGTTCTTGCTCACTATCTGCTGAACTACTTAATATCATTTTATAAACATCTTCATAAGGCTCTTGTAACGTTTATCCGGTCTTGGACATAGTCAGCACTGCGCACTGAAAGTATGGATTTTGCTGGTGATGGCAAAGTCTGTATTTTTAGACTAAATTGCATGCAAATTGCAAGAACCACGCTTTTTAGATGAATACCTGCAACCGTGTTGCAGTTGGGTTGCAGTTCATATGCAGTTGTTGATTAATGCATTCTAAAGATAAAGAAATTCCAAATGTACAGGTGTGCAGAGATGTGCACGTCTATTTTTTTAATCATTATGAAAACCATCAGGCCTAAAATCTCAGCCGCGCTTCAGTTCTTGCACTGACTGCTATTATTCTGACTCTGTTACTGACTTCACGGCATTGCTTCTAATTAGTCCTGAAACAAGAGACGCTTTAAGTGCCAGATGGCAGTATTATCTGATATTTTCCTAAAACGGCTGCAGTGCTTCTTCAATGTTAGTCTTGATATTTTTAATTAAAATGGCTTGTCAGAAAGGCAATCTGAGCTAAATTGATGTTATACAAGATACAATTAATAAAATTTCCCTGACGTTCCTATTAATTACTTGGAGTGGGAACACTTGTTATTGACTCAAAGATCAAGTCTGACTGAAAGCCTTATCAAACATTGCTGTGTAATTTTCTGTTTGATAAGGAAATTAGCATGCTTCTCGTTTGCTCGGGTAGAATCTACATGACACACTTGGACGTTTTTTACACCTTGTTCTATGACCTGAGACAGAATTTGCACCTGCATCTGTGACAAATCTGACAGAACGTGGCAGTTCAAATAGGCACTGTTTGGCTGAGCAAGCAGGAAATCTGTCACATGATATGGTTTATTAAGCAGTATGCTCCAGGTCCGACATCTGCAAAGGTTAAATGGGCGTTAGACTGCCGAACAGGCTCAGTGACTCATAGTGGGGCGGGGTTTCAGAGGTGTTAGGGCTTTCTATCCATCCATCCATCCATCGGTCTATCTATCCGTCCATCTATCTGTATATCCATCTGTTTATCTATCTATTGCTTGCTCCATCCATCTATCAATCATCCATCTCTCTGTTCATATATCTATCATCCAACTATTTATCATCCATCTGTTTGTCTATCACTCTACCTATTGCTCTGTCCATCTATCTGTCCATTTATCTATTGCTCTGTCCATCTATCCATCATCCATCTATCTATTGATATCTTTCACTTTATCCATCCGTCCTTCCATCCAGCCTTCCATCCATCCCTCCATCTATCTATCTATCTGTTGCTCTCTCCATCGATCTTTCATCCATCTATTGATCTGTCCACCCATCTGTCCATCCATCTTTCTGTTTCTCCATCCATCATCTATCTGTTTATCCGTTGTCCATCACTCTATCCCTATTTCCGTCTGTCCGTCCGTCTATCCATCCATCCATCCATCCATTGCTTTATCTGTCTGTCCAATCCATCTGTCCATCCATCACTTTATCCGTTCATCCGTCCATCCATCGCTTTATCTGTCTGTCCAATCCATCTGTCTGTTCATCCATCCAGCCATTGTTTTCTATCTGTTATGTGTTATATCAATTCATATTCATATATGTTGTTCTAAACTATTTAAAGTACTTTTTTTTTTTTTTTTTTTTTTTTTTTACTTTTTAAAGTTAAGTCAAGATTAAACTTCATCTTGGCAAACTTTCCACTTTGTTTTGCTACTTTTACTTGATGCTTTGAAATGATTGAATGTGAATCATTCATGCCAGTGAAGCACTTTGAAACTGAGTTGATTGCTTCCTGACTGCAATGCAATTAGCCGATTATGAGCAGCTATTTACATCTTTAACCAATTGAAGGCAGCGTGGAGTGTGGTAGGAGAAGGCTGTCTGGTGTTGGTGTGTGTTAAATGTCTCAGTTGGTTGGTCTTTGGCAGGTGCAGCCATCTTCATTGTCTTTGTCCTTGCTGCAGAGAGCAGCGGCATATATTTACCTCAAATTCTTTTCCTGCGTGACCAACTAACTCTGTCTCTTTTGGCCCGTTTGACTGATCGCTGCTGTCTGTGAATGTCAGGCTTGCCGAGCTTTACATTTATGAAGATTCTTTAATATGTGGTGTGAAAATCACAATTCCAAGGACTCATGCAACAATAGCAATTCCAGGAAGAATGTGACTATAAGCTGCTAAGCTTTGTGCTGGTTTACAGGAGGGATACACTGAAAATTTTGCCATCTTTTTTACAAAATAAGAAAGTAGTCCCCCCCAAAAAAAAAACTTAAAGGGGACATCGGATGCTAAGTTCACTTTTACATGTTGTTTGAACATTAATGTGTGTTGGCAGTGTATGTACAAATCTATCCTATAATGATAAAATGCAGTGCAGTGATTTTTAATTAATCTGTAAAAATAATATCCCCTTTTTCAAATCGAGCCGTTCTCAAATGCCTGTCGTTGTGGCGTCACACCAACAGAGGCCACTCCCACGATAGTTGATGAGCGTTTTACCTCAGATCAGCTGTAACAGTCCGCCCTCTTTGTTTCGATGCCGGAGCAGGGATGTAAGGCCATGTCCACACTAATACGTTTTCGTTTGAAAACGCATAGTTTTCTCTCCGTTTTGGCCTTCCGTCCACACTGAGACAGCGTTTTTGGTCAAGGAAAACTGAGCTTTTTGAAAACGCTCTCCGAAGTGGATAAATTTGAAAACGCCGTTTTCGCGTTGCAGTGTGGACTTTGAAAACGGAGGCTTTTGAAAACGATGACGCATGTTTAGTCATGTGACACATATTGTACCTATAGATATCCATGTTTATACCGGTAATTGTGGCTTTTATGTGCTATTCACTTTTTTACACTGCTGCTAAAGATATATTTGTACACTCTTCATATTACAGTCCTAAAAAGATGACAGAAACTGTACTCACACGATATGGACGCGTTAGTAAATGATGAGATATTTCTGTAAAGAAAATGATCCTGCCAAGAATTGCATGAAAACGTATTATGTCTCTTCTGTCTGTATCATCTCAGTGAGTTTTTACGCATGCGCAGTATGTCGAATTTAATGTTTTGCTACGTTTCAGTGTGGATGAAAAACTTTTGGAAAACGCTTGAAAACGCAAGTGTGGACGGAGAGGGTTTTAAAACGAAAACTCAGTTTTCAAATGTTTCCAGATTAATGTAGACGTAGCTACTAAGTTACACAAGAATATCTCTGACTGAGCGATTGAGGTGTTGTGTTGCTGAATGTAATAATGAACATAGTGGTCGTCATTTACTCCCGACATCTGAGCCGCTGAAGATGCAGTGAATTATGTTTGTTTGTGAAGGGAATGCACCTCCCGATCTACATATATTCGTCTACGTTCGTGCGAATAATTCATGATCCAGCTTCACTTACAGCAGAAGTGAGTATAAGGGTTTCTTTATGAATTTTTGCGATCACCTTTCCTAATAATGTGCTAGTTAGCAAGTTTAGCAGCTAAATGCGGCTAAAGTAAACAGGCTAGTCTCTCCGCAGAGCTCATATGCATTTAAAGCAGCCTCGACCAGAATGAGATGATTTTTGCAGTGCTTATTTTGGCAAGGTAAAAAGGGTGTTTTTTTACACAACCATTGAGAATTTTTAACCAAAGTATTCTATTATACTATTATACTATATATTATATTATAGACTTTTTGATAAAGAATCATATCAACTTGTGGAAAATGGGCATCCGATGACCCCTTTAAAATATGAACAGGTAATTCTGGTCAATGTTAAAGAGCTTATGATCTAAATGGAGAAATATAGACATACAGTGAGCTTAACTGCACAACAATCTGACTGATGTCATATGAAGATGATTATATTGCAGTCAAATGCAATTGCCCGTTTACCTTTGCATTTTTTTTTTTTAATGAAGCAGTATTTGAATTATTTTATTCTCTCTTTTTTTTTTTCATCTAGGAAATTTGGTGCATCATGTTTCCAGCCAGCTTCAGTTCTGCAATGTGCATATGAGGTATGCATGGGGATTTGGTGTTACCAGAGTGACTGAAAACTGAATTAACCCTCTGGAACTGGAGGTCAGATTCACAGTGGCCCCGAATGAGTGTTTGTTTGTGTGGGTGGTTTATTGATGGTTTATTTAACCTGCTATACTTTTGTTTTATGAGATTTTTCCCACTGCATCTAAAGTTGCCCTGGATATGATGAGGTATTACCCTCTCATCGTCTACCAGACCACAGAGTCAAGGTCAGAAACAAATGAGGATTACCTTCCCCTCACTGCTCTCTTTCTCTGTCTCTCTCTCTCTCTCTGTTCCAAAACCTTCTGAACTCCCTTGCTATCTATTTAGACATCATTCTAACTAAAGTGTAACCTCATAAGTGACACATCTTGAATATTCTACATAGGTAAATTTTGGAATTAGCATACTGCAAATGCTAAAATAGATGTGTTCACATTTACTGTTACTATGAGAAAATTTGTGGATGAAATCTAGTTATTGGAATAGAAATTCTTACGATCAGGAATTTTGTGGGAGGGCAAAAAATTTCCCAATGCAGTTTTCACTTATTTACAAATTGGTCACACAAACTTGCTGCATTTACCAGCAAAAAGCTGCTTGGTTTTAAAGTGGCATCTGTGTGAGTTGTGATTCATACAGTACATCGCTACACTATTGACAATAGACAACTAATCTTTTATGCTTGCAGATTTTTGCCCAAAATTTCACTAATTTGACTGCACCTTAATGTTAAAAAAGCAGTAGTGTATTTTCCAGTATAAGTTATTTCCTCAAATATTTTTACTTTTAATTTACATTTCACTTCATCCACTATCCTGGTGTATTTTTAGCTAAGCTTGTTGCAGTGCGTTCTGGTAGTCTCCTTGAAGAATAAAAGCAAAACCATCCGAGAATTTGGCCAAAACAAGGAAACTTGACTAATTTTTAGAAAAATCTTCATGTTGGGAGCACATCTACTGTATGATGTCTTGAAATTAGTGATGCACCAAAATTTTAGCAACTGAAAATATTCATCTGAAACAGCAAAAAAAAAAAAATTCGGTTTTGGCTGCAAGTTTTGGAGAGTCAGAATTATTATGTGAAATGGTTATGTTTATTTAGCCTTTTTTTGCACACAATATTTCAGCAGCGTGAATACTAGAATAGCAACATATAAAATTTGTTTGGCTGAAATATTGAGAAGCAGCTCATTTGCCAAATAACTCTCTGGCAACTGATTGTTGAATTTATCACCTGAGAACACAACACTCTGAACAGCATAAACGGTACCCAATTAAACAAATGTAATTACCAAAACTTTATTTTCAGTACTTGATTTGACTAAATGAAACATTAATTTTGGTTAAAAAAAAAAAAAAAGCTCACTACACTTTAAGAAAAGTCTGTAAAGATAGGGCAATTTTCCATATTGATTTTTTCACAGGTGTTTTACCTGTATTTTCAATTGCATATTGCATTGTGTTGTGTTTTAGAGTTAAAGGACATGTCCAGAAACTCAGAAACGAACTCAGAAAATTACCATTACCTTTTCCGTTTTTTTCTACATTTTTTTTTTTTTTTTTTTTTTTTTCTATTCTACATTGTACAGGTTTTGGAAGGTCCTGTGTTCGTCTATGCCAAACATCACTGCAGCCACTAATGTTGTTTGTGAGCTTGTGTTTTTCTTCTCATTAGCTTTTTGCACATGCAGCAGGAGCACGCTGGGCATGCTCAGTTAATGTAAACATTTCCACTTCTCTGGTCAGCTGCAGGGGCTCCAGCAGTGTGTCTGAATGATTGAATGCCGCTGTTACTTACCTCCCGTGCGCCGTGTATCGGACAAACGGCTATACGCCGCCTCGCCCACCTGTTTCATAATGGGACGTCTTTCAGACGCAGATAGAATGGCATCTTTGGCACGTCATAAGAATAACATCTAAGAGAGAAGTGCCGGGAAAATCAGTCAGCGTCTCACTACGTGTTTCATCACCTGAAAGCTCAATGAAGGAAAGTGTGGAAATAAGCGTCAGAGTTTGCCATCACTGTCGCCCACCTCTGCGGAGCATATCAGATCTGCTACACGCTACACTGCCCAAGAGTGTGTATTTCTGGAGATGATTGAATCAATACCATTTTGACACGACTTGTTGGAACATGCCTCTTTATTTCACGCAATTCCTTCCGTTTGGTCAGGGAACATTTATCAAGGCAGCCGCCTGCTGTCAGCTAATAGAGATTGTTCTTTAGTCGGTGCGTGATCGAGGACCGCAGTTATGATACATGTTGATCGTTTGTGGAGATATTGACACCGGGCCAAAGAGCAGGACGACCACACTTCTTATAACCCCACCATTATACACATGAACACACACGATAACAACTAAGACCAATAGCAAGGCTTATATCTTCATTTACGCATTGTTTTCTCGCAAAAGGGTGAGTGGGAATTAGTGCCAGTGGTTTTAATCTAATATGTGACCCTGAACCACACAACCAGTCTTATGTAGCACGGGTATATTTTAAGCAGTAGCCAACAATACATTGTATGGGTCAAAATGATCGATTTTTCTTTTATGCCAAAAATCATTAGGATATTAAGTAAAGATTATGTTCCATTAAGATATTTTGTACATTTCCTACCATAAATATATAAAAAATTAATTTTTGAGCAGTAATATGCATTGCTTAAAACTTCATTTGGACAACTTTAAAGGGGATTTTCTCAATATTTGGATTTTTTTGCACCCTCACATTCAAATAGTTGTATTTCAGCCGAATATTGTCCTATCCTAACAAACCATACATCAAAGCTTATTTATTTTAAGCTTATTTATTTATTTATTTCAGCTTTCAGATGGTGTATAAATCTCAATTTTGAAAAATTGACCGTGGTTTTGTGGTCCTGGGTCACATAAATGGTTTTGTTTTTTAAATGTTATAGCTGAAATATGGTATATAGCTGAAACAGACCACAAATTTAATAGTTGTGGACATTTAATATTTATGTTTAATATTTAATCCATTAATCGTCTTCTCACTGAAAAAAGTGGTGTAGAAAAAAAAAAAACATTTCACTCAAAAATTGCTAGTAAATTTAATTAATAATTACCAAGAAATTGCAAGTAACACAATTGAATTATGAGATTATTATTATTATTATTAATAATAATAATAATATTAATGTTTAATAATGTTTTCTTGTAAAATACTCCATTAATCTTTGTCAGTGCAATATGTATGCAGATGGACTGTGAATTAAACATTTAAAAGTTCACAAATGTTAGGTACACTTGGTATTAATTTTGCGGAAATAAATAAGTAAGTAAAAAAACTTGAAGAAATTGTGACAGAAATGCATTACTTTTGTACAGTAGAATGTACTTCTCAAAGTAATAACAATAATAATACAAACTATTTAAAAAATTGTAGGGATTATCAGACAATATCAGAATTTTTGTTGTTTAAATCTAAACAAACACATGTTGTTTAATTAACTAATTAGGAACTACTGCACTTTGGATACATGGATTTTATTACTACCATTTTTGATAAATATTTTGTAAATGACATTATAATGTTTACATTTTATACACTATGAAACCAGCAGAAAATGTGTAATACTGTATATATTTTTAATATCATCATACACATCTGATATATAGGTTTTTCTTTTTATTCATATCTAAATGAAATATGGAATAGCAAATGCATATTATCATAGCTCTTAGCTAATATGGTAACAGAGGCTGACCAGTCGACTAAAACAAAGGCAGCAGCACAGGTGTAGCAGGCAGTCGTGAACAGACGGCTTTGCGGCGCATCTGGGAGAAAATGCAAATAAAAAACTGTAAAAGAGGACAAAAACAAATGACAGATTCCTTCTATAAATTCCTCACCCCGCACAGGTCTGATTGGAGCAGCTCTCCCGGCTCCTCTCGCCCATGACTTAACACCTAATCCTATGTGTAAGTTATTATTTATCTTCCACAAAAGTTTGTCAAAGCTAGGCTTTGATTTTTTTCCTCCCCGGCCTGATTTTCCCCCGGTGGCCGGCTCTGCACCGGCGCAGACACATAATTTATGAGCTACCCGCTTTCTCCTGACACATTATTAAAAGCAGAATTAGTTTTTTGCCTGGGATCTGTCCGCTGGGAATAGGGAGGGCTGTGCTGAGAGCAGAGGAGTCCAGCGTGGGGGTTCTGCTGTGAGCAAAGGGGCCGTGATGGGCGTCAGGCCGCTAATGAACAGAACGCGCGGTGGCAGCCATCATGCGGTGGTCAAAGATGCATCCTGTGCTCTGGGAAAAGGTTAACCTCCTGTACGTTAGGACCTTTATTGGATTGTTTAGAAGCATGATGTTGTTGTCATGGACTTCTTGGGGAACACACATGTGTTTAGGTGTGAGTAGGCAGAACAAGCAAATGTGTGTGTGTTTGTGTGTGAGAGAGAGAAAGAACTGCACCACAGCTGAGCGCGTCAGTTTAATCTTATGCATCATTAAGCTCTCAGCAGCGCACAGGCTCCGCCCACAAATGCCATCTACACCCAATGAACATAATGATGACATACGTAACATCTAATTTCAGCAGAATTTAAATTGGAAGAATGAAGAATTCACAAACGTAAATCATTGGGGACGAGTCTAATAAATAATCATAATGAATTGCTTTGTGTTCACAGCAGTCGTCTTTTAGCTGCTTTTATTCAGTTGGCTGGCAAAACGCACAGACCTGTTGGAGTGTTTCTTAAAAAAAGGGCCACATTTAATAAATACTACTTTTCATTTTGGTTCAAGTCACCAAGGCTACATTTATTTGATTTAAAAAAAAAAAAAAAAAAACTGAAAAATTTGAAATAATATTACGATTTAAAATGAGTGTTTTCTATATTAATATATTTTAAAATGTAATTTATTTCTGTGATGCAAAGCTGAATTTTCAGCATCGACTGTTGTGCCCTGATGCATTCTTTAAAGAATAGAAAGTTAAAAAAAAAGAAGCATTTATTAGAAATACAAATCTTTTATAGCATTGCAAATATCTTTTATGTAATTTTTGATCAATTTAAGGTGTCCTTGTTGAATAAAAGTAATCATTTCTGTCTTTTTTGACCCCACATTTTTAAACGATAGTGTGGTTGTGTGTGTGTGGATGTGAGTTCATAGCTCAGCAAGTTTGAACCCAGCGGTGCATGTGAGCCAGCCAACGAGCCAAGAGCAGCGTTCAGGGCTCATTTACAGTTATATCTCTCCTAATTTTCTCTTTCCTCATTATTTGTCTTTGAAACAACCACAGAGATTAGGTTATACATGGGAGGTCAAAGTTTGGCTTGTTAGAATGGACCAGTTAGTCCCTGCTGGTAGATAGCATTTCTCTATTGATGGCCATTCAAATGTTTTAGCAAGCAACAGTATTTCATTATTTTTAGAGGGTTTTGAATGTGTATATATTTTCCCTGTTTGTTCAGGATAATCATTAGTGCCAGTTTGTGTTCTTGTGGTGTCATCAGCCAATCATTGTTGTCATCATGTATTTTTTTTTTTTCTGCAGCTCTAGAGTGACTAGATACATCATTTACAGCTCAAGCGCCAAACAACTGCCAGAACTGAGCGACCATGAGTGAAGATGGCAAATATCAGGTTGTGGGTTTTTGAGGGAGTCCTGTGCCAGCTGAGCATCTGCAGTTGAGTGGAAACGCTATGGGATCGCTCTCCAGGTATTATAGATGTTCTTGATAATACTTTGCTGTATCTCATTGCTTTAGCGTTGCATGATAAGCGCTGTACTACTAAACTTGAAAGGAAGCACAAAGCCGTTTATGAGTGTGTGTTTTTATTCCATGCTAATTCTTTACTCTGTGCACACAAACACACAGATTGATTAATTAATAAGTCAGAGCAAGCTCTAATGAACCTGTAGAGTTAATTGCCTCCAGCAGCAACTGGCTTAAATGTAAATTAACTGATCGGAGTTGCAAAAAAGAAAGAGTGAGTGGAGAATGAATGGATACTCAAGAACGGGAAAATCAATAACCGTCAAAGCTGCCGTTCCCATGAGACCATCCATTACGGTGGACGCAACCTCTGCTCACGGGCCTCCAGTGTACATTTCACAATTTTTTTTTACTGTTTGCATTGCAAACTTACAAGAGTAAAGGATTTAAATTAAATAAAAATATATAAATAAAAAATAAAAGCATACAAAATTGCACATTTTTACTATTTAGTAAAAAGCTAACATTGATATAAGTGAATAATATGACTAATTCAGTTGTTGATATTTAATTAATTTGATTTACATTTTTACAATTTACAATATTTCTATTGAGCAGACATTGTATTTTCTGACTGTCCTGTAACCTATGAATAATGACAATTATTCAAATTGAGATTTAATTGTTTCAGTATCTATTTTGAGCATACATTGATTGATTTATATGTTTGTTTTCAAGTCATTTTATGTCTTAATAGCACAATGCTTTAGTTCAGACCCTCTCAATGCTGTTTTATCCAAACTAAACTGATGGCAGCACACATTTGTCTACAAATCGCCTTTCAAGTCTGTCTGGTTAAAGCGCCGTGGCCCACCAAAACCAAAAACATTTTTCTTTCCCTAGCAGGAAAAATGAACTGTCAGCGTTTAATGACAGATATTTGCATTGTGATACAAATTGTGTCCTTGGCCATGAGCATACGATACAGACCCATTAATAACAAAACCACATGATGGCTTCGTTTTTTTTTTTTTCCCAGCACCGCTGTCGAAACATCTTCATGGATATATGCACCTATCAGCAGTGAGCGCAGAGCATTAGGACAGAAACTCAGGACAGTATCAGGCCGCCCATCAATCATGTTTTGTTCTCTTTATCGTATATTGTTTGCATCCGATACCATTTTGCATCTTTTCATTTATTTTCACTTGCAACATTGAGCTCGGCGGTTTAGTGTGGGATCTAAAATGTCAACATAGGGTTGCGCGGTGTGACCAAAATCTTATATAGTATAAATAATTTTATGTTATGGTGATTGTGTATATTGCAGTACAGTTATGTTTACTGTTAGTTTTGCAATATATATTGTAAAGCAGTATATTATAGCAAATCTTGGCAGCCTGTTTATTTATTTATTTTTGAGAGTCATGAAATGTAGATTTGTTCATGTAAAGATGGAAATGCATCTTATAAATACACACAAAAAACCCTACTTTAACATCCCTTTAACACCCTTAAACTTGTTTATGTACAACTCAACGTTAAGAAAGCGATTTAAAAAAAATAAATAAATAAATCTTGAATTTATACCATATTTAATTTTCTTACTATGCTTTTATCATCATTGGAATTTACTTTGTAATTTCAATAAGAAATGCAGAGATCATTTCTTCCAAATTATTTTATTAATTTTAAATAGAAAATTAATTAATCTTACAGTTAAAGGAGAAGTCCACTTCCAGAACAACAATTTACAGATAATGTACTCACCCCCTTGTCATCCAAGATGTTAATGTCTTTCTTTCGTCGTAAAGAAATAGTTTTTTGAGGAAAACATTTCAGGATTTTTCTCCATATAATGGACTGATATGGTGCCCCGAGTTTGAACTGTCAAAATGCAGTTTAAATGCGGCTTCAAACGATCCCAAATGCCGTTGTAAACGATCTCAGCTGAGGAAGCTGAGGAAGAAGGGTCTTATCTAATTTAAATACCTTTTAATCTTGTGTTGCTCTGCCTGAACTCTGTGTATCCTGCCTCAAGACAGTTAGTGTATGTCGAAAAACTCCAATCGTATTTTCTCCCTCAACTTTAAAAATCATTTCAAAATCATCCTACATCGCTGCAGAAGTTCAGACCCAGTCTTTGCAAAGTGAACATGCAAAGAAGATCAAACACCCTTAACAAAAAAGGTAAAACAGTGATATAAGACGATTTTGTTGAGTTGAGGGAGAACATGAGATGGGAATTTTTTGACATACCCTAACTGTCATGAACCGGAAAAAAAACAGAGGTCGGGAAGAGCAAGGCAAGAGCGTTTGTCATTAAAATGTATACAAATTGTATTATTTTTATGAAAAATAACCAGTCATTTCTCTAGATAAGACCCTTCTTCCTTGGCTGGGATCATTTACGACCGCATTTAGGATCGTTTGAAGCCGCATTTAAACATTTTGGAAGTTCAAACTCGGTGCCCTATAGCAGTCCATTATATGGTGAAAAATCCTGAAATGTTTTCCTCAAAAAACATAATTTCTTTACGACTGAAGAAAGACATGAACCTCTTGGATGACAAGGGGTGAGTACATTATCTGTAAATTGTTGTTCTGGAGGTGGACTTCTCCTTTAATAAAATGTAAAATTTGGCAGAAATATAAAAATGCACTTTATTTATTTATTTATTTATTTATTTAGATATCAAATATCATGTGCTTGGTTGCTTGTATCATTGCAAAATGTAAACTATATGTTCTCCTAGCTCTAATCTGCAACTATTAGGCATGAATATATTAAGATATTATACACACTGACAGTGATTTTCTATAAAGCATCTTTAAAACAATGTATACTGTGGAATGCACTGTATAAATACATTTGCATTGTTTATGTCTATCAAAGTACAGGAAAATCTCTTCCGTTGGTACATTTATACCACTTCAAGGTATATATGCCTTACATATTTACATGCACGGCATATCCGTCCTTTCAGTTTCCTGGCTCTTAACAGTCTTGAGGAGATATCAGGAGGGGGTGAAAGACATTAGCTTTGGCTCCATCATTAAGCTGTGTGTGTGTGGAGGATAGTATTTATATCTGTGTTGGAGTCTAGCTGGGTCGGTCTGATAGCCTTGATAATGACTGCCGATGGGACACTTCCACTGACTCTAATGGTGTCGTACTGGAGAAGAGAACAGCAAGAATAAATAAATGTTAGCCATTTTCTCCTTCTCTCTCCATCTATCTCTCAAAGATCTTTTCAGAAATCCAAGATCACATTTCCTTGTTTTTAAGTCCATATCATTGCCGTCTGTCTGTCTTCATTACTGCATGATTTACTTTATGAGTTCTAATGCTTGGGTGGCGATGAGGACGTGTGCTCAAACCCGCAGTTCATTAGCCAACACCACAGAGCGCTAAAGTGATTCTCGCTTATGGAGATGAGTTTTAAGCATGCAAAGCATTATAGTTTCTCTAAGTGGAATGGGGAGCTCTGAAACTGTCAGCCTTTTACTTGTTTATAATAGAGAGGAAAGGTGAGTTGAACAGGTTTGACAAGTAATGCGGCCATTCATAAAAAAACACATATTTCACAATGGACGGGGTTTGTTTTATTATTGTCATCGATCTTCAGTAACAATGCATATTTAATGAAGCACAAGACTCTTACCTGAGTCAGACCTGAGCAGTTAACCAGGGCCATTCTGCCATTATTATTATTTTTTTTTAATTTTCTTAAAGCTTTTCTTAAGCATTTTCTTGTGGTATTTTTATGTTAATCAAAGTTCCCCAAATCATTATTATTTTTGTGTCATTGAGATACCGTTATA
>JAHKKF010537509.1:0-32945 GCA_019740295.1 Labeo calbasu
ATTTGTAGTTTGATAGGGACGGTGTACAAGTGCCCCAAATCCTTCTCTGGGAACCAGAAGATGCTTTATCACATTATAATCAAATATATCTTTCCACCTGACATTTATTTCTTCATTCTAATTCAGTTTTTATGTAATTTTACTCAACAAACTCTCTGTTTAGTCAGTTTTTGGGATTATTTCAGAAATGCAAACAATTAAAGATTGAAAATTTAACTTCATTTGATTGATTCTATTTTCGTTTAGGTTAGCTTTAAGAAAAGAAATATGACTGTTTGTAAAATTAAATTTGATTACCAAGTTAGTATTTTAAAAGAGGTAAATCTTTAAAACTTCACATGGGTTTGAATCAGATTCAGTCAGATAGTTCATCTTACCCACTGACTCGGGTCAACTTACCCCTAACCGGGGGTAAATTGAGCCACAGGAACAGTTTTTTTAATAAGAAGTCATAATTTTAGAACCTTTTGTCATAAATATATTCAGATAATTTAAAATAATAGGAAACATTCTAAAATTACTTTAGATACTTTCATTGTACTTCTGCCTCATTTTCCCTTATCTTGAGGACCACATTAGTAAAAAACAAAAAAAGGCTCATCTTACCCCAATCTCTCCTACAGGTGTATTTTATATGTCTAAAGGTTAAAGGGATGGTTCCAAAAAAAAGAAAGAAAGAACATCTCATTAATTACTCACTCTCATGTTGTTCCAAACCCGTAAGACCTTCACGTATCACAAATTTAGACTTTTTTGATGAAATCCGAGAGCTTTCTGACCCTGCATAGACAGCAAGGTAACTCGTTCAAGACCCAGAAAGGTAGTAAGGACATTGATAAAATTCCATTTGACATCAGTGGTTCAGTCTTATTTTAAGAAGCTACGAGAATAGCTTGTGTGCAAAGAAAACAAAAACAATGACTTTATTCAACAATTTCTTCTCCTCTGTGTCAGTTATCAACACGTGTTCACGAGAGCAACGCAACGCTTTTTAACAATGCCCTTACTACCTTTCTGGGCCTTGAACGTGTCAGTTGTGTTGCTGTCTATGCAGGGTCAGAAAGCTCGAATTTCATCAAAATATTTTAATTTGTGTTCCAAAGGTGTTTTTTGACTTTATAGTGGTTAGAATAGGCCAGTTCAGTTCTGTAAGCATCCATACTACATATATAACAATATCCAGAGGGATGTGTAGTGTGGTGCTCTTGTTTATTGATAGCTTTTGTTCTCTCCTTCATTGCTATAAGGCTCTTAGCACACTTTACATCGGGCTCTGGGTCTCTAGAGCATCCATCGCTGTGAGGGCTCCCACACAGGCATCCAAACTCCCACACAAGTCACTTCAAACCCCACTGTGACCTGCCTGCAGTCCTGCCCTCTCTTTACCAACATACACTGAGAACACTTACTCACATACTGCCGTCGTCCCTGTCACCACTCCGGGTTCCCTAGTGTCAGAGGTGCGAGTCCAGTTTCTTTCCTTTTACCTTGTCTCCTTTTTCCCTTTTTTTACTACTACTTCTTTCCACAGCACAAACACAGTTTTTACTGTCAGTAGTCTGAAAGAGCCCAGTGAAATATCTCATCCCCCCAGAGAGAGTGGGAAAATCTCAGAGCTGCTACTTGCGGTGCCTAGGGTATGACGGCAGCTTAGCAGGATAGAGGTTTCTAATGCTTAAAATTCTGCACCGAATCTTCCCTGCGCAATCCGAACTCAGAGAAGATGACTTTACCTTGGGCACTTTATAGAGCATCCATTACCCATCTACTCAGCAGGATATTAACTGAAGCCGGACTGCGCAAAGCATGCGTCTCTAGGGTACAGCAGCCATGTCTTATTACTCTATTACAGGTCAAACCTGCCGCTCCAAGCACGCCGTGTCCATCCCTGGACTTCCTGATCATATTTGATGCTCATCATGCATTTAATATATTCTTTCTTGCTGTAATAAGGCACCGTGGATGATGCTATTGTCTGAAACATTATGGATGAGTTTATACTGGCAGCGTTTTGCTTCACCTTCAAGGTACAAATAGGAAGTTAATGACACTAAGCACCAAATGCGATAAAAATTGGCTTTGGCGAATAAATAGAACTCCTCATTTGACTAGTTATTGAATAAGACGTCGCAATATGATCCAGGGTTTGTGTCATCTAATCCTCACTGATTTAAGTGACTTGAATGATTGATATCAAACTGTCTACCAAAAAACAAACAAAACAATGGTGTTATATTTAAAGGAACAGTTCACCCAAAAATTAAACTTCTGTCAGTAATTACCCTCATGTGGTTCTGAACCTGTAAGACCTTTTATCTTCAGAACGCAAATTAAGATATTTTTGATGAAATCCGAGAACTTTCTGACCCTGCATAGACAGCAATGCCTCTGACACATTCAAGGCCCGAAAAGCAGTAAGGACATCGATTAAATAGTCCATCAGTGGTTCAAACTGGTTCAAGTGGTTCAAAACAAAAATAACAGCTTTATTTAGCAATTTATTCTCTTCTGTGTCAGTCGTTGATGCATGGACTATTTTATCAATGTCCTTTATTTTTCTGAGCTATAAAACGTGTCAGTTGCAGTTAGTGTTGGGCATGTTACTTAAAGTAATTATAATTACTAGTTACTTCTCACAAATAGTAACTGATTTAGTAACTGAGTAACATCATTATAAAAGTAACTAATTACCAGGGAAAGTAACGATTGTGTTACTTTTTTAAAAAATGTTCATATATAATCAAATAACTTGGATGTCCCCAATATTAAATATGTTAAATGAATGAAATTTAAATGAAATGAATTAATTTTTTTGTTTACTTACCAGATATATAAAGCTTAATGGCAGTAGTTTTTTTAAATATCTGAATGTACACTTAGCATCAGTCAGTCAATCATTATAATATGACATTATGATAATTTAGCATTTAACTTTAGAACCATGAACCATGTATTAATGCACATTTGTCATACTGACTGAACTTGGGACTGATGGTGGTGCTTAAGATATTGTTTGTAATTAAGTGTATCTATAAAAAAGGGGGAAAAAATCTAAAAATAATACTATTGAGATAATAAAACCACTACGAATTCTACTACTAATAACAATATAAAACGCACTAAGGATTAATGATCTGCTGGGTTCATGAATATTTATCACGCTGTCTGCGTTTGCTCAAACTGATTTGCTGAAATCAAAACAGGGGCGATGATAGGTGAACGCCAGCCAATTAGATTACCGTTTGCGCTTTAGTTCCGCCTACTACCGGAGAAACCGGCAGTTCTCAAAAGCTGAAGAATTCCGAAGGAGCTCCGTTATTTTGACAGGAAAATGCGGCGAAGAATATCGTTTACATGTTGCGCGTCAGTTCTGCATGGTATAAGACACTCTCGCTCTGTATCTTCCTTTGCGTGTGAGTTAGACAAAGCGACGGTTAACATTAGTCGTGTGCCTTCACACTAGATTTTATGGTTCGTCAAATACAGGTACGCTGCGCATCCATTCATATGATATTATAATAATAATTATATAATAAATTATAGTAATGCCTAATTTTATTGTCAGTAACCCTAACAGGGAAACAGTAAGTCATTTGATTACTCGTTACTGAAAAAAATAGCACCATTAGTAATTATTAGTATTAGTAATTAACGTTATTCCCATCACTGTTTGCATTGCTGTCTGTGTAGGGTCAGAAAGCTCTCGGATTACATTAAAAATATCTTAATTTGTCTTACAGGTCTTACAAGTTTGGAACGACATGAGGGTGAGTAATTAATGACAGAATTCATTTTTGGCTGAACTATCCCTTTAACTTTTAACTCAAAAAAGATGAATGTTTTCAATCACTCGACACATTTTCACATTCACACGTGCAATTTGTTTGTGCATATGCAAAAGCATCAGGGTTTTTATTCTGCATATGTTGCATCACACGCACTATTGTTGGAAATGTTCACTGACTCTTGCACCATGGCTTTGATTAAAGATCTTTTGTAACTCCCTGGAACACATTATTAAAGTTTGTTAGCAAGTTATCTTCTTTTGAATACATCCCACACTGTGATTCTGCAGTGTCTTTTATAACGCTTTGCAGATTGCAATATAGATACAAAGAAGCTTTATCTGATGTCTTCAGGATCTTGCTCGGATCATAACATACCGGAATGTACTAGAGGAACTCAAATGGTGAAGGCTAATACAGAGCAAGACTGTTGTAATCAAGCCTGGTTATGTTCAGTCAGCTGGTTCTAATTATTCTTTTAATTGGGTGTATTTTGCTAAGGTACATTTTCTCTTTTGTACTGTGCCAGGCATGCAGTTTACTTTAATTCAATTAAATCGTGAAAGAAGAAATTAGCTTTGTTTTCACCTTAAAAACATTCATTCAATGTCAAGCTTTCAGTAATAGAGGAAACAAGCAAAACATTTTTGCCATTATATAGTAAATACTGTTACTGTTCCATCAAACAGTTTATAGAGTTCCTGGCACTTAAAGTAGCAAATGTAAACCAAAGGTTTCAAGTTGACGTCGAGGTTGCAGAAGAGTGAACACTCTGGAGATAGCAAAATAATAATAGTAGGCAGCTAATCAAACCCTGTAGCGCTGAATGAAAAGCAACCGCAGTGCGGTCCAGCGTTCCCCGGCTGCAAATGACCAGTGATTACAGAAAACGTGTTGAGCTCAATGTTTTATGCCTTGTGGATCATCCAAACACTCCACGGCCATTGGTTACACTGCGTAATGGGCGCATTCATTACTCGGGAACGCCTCACAAGAGCCTCCATCACTTTTCAGGGCTGTCCTAGCCCATCTCATTCTTTAAAAGAATCATTAGAGGCCAGTAAAACTGAATTAAGCTCCTATCAATCACCGCGTATGAGGACGCCTCTGCACTCGGATGCTTCATTGAAGCCATTACATTCCCGATCCCACGGAGTGCCACTCCGCTTACAGACACTGAAGTTGAAGGTTATTTAGTTATGGATATTTGGCGTCGATCCAGAAGGCTTCTGTGAGCTCGAAACATGTGGGAGGCTCACAGCAGCATCTGATGAGAGGTTACCTGACTGGTATTCATGCTGTGTTTCTACAGCAACATAGTGCTGTTATGTGGCAACACAGTGGCCAGGTTTTAAAGGTGCACACTGATCAAGGTCCTAAATGAACTTTTTGCCACACTACAGAGTGAACAGAATGTTATGTACCAGTCGTGGGTATTTTGCAATATTGTTACAACATATCATATAAAAATTTCCTAATAAAGTACTCACCCCCGTGTCATCCAAGATGTTCATGTCTTTCTTTCTTCAGTCGAACAGAAATTAAGGTTTTTGAGGAAGACATTCTAGGATTTTTCTCAGTATAGTGGACTTCAAGGAGGATCAACAGGTTGAAGGTCCAAATTGCAGTTTCAATGCAGCTTTAAAGGGCTCGACACAATCTCAGCTGAGAAATAATGGTCTTATATAGTGAAACAATCTGTCATTTAAAAAAAAAAATTATTATTATATACTTTTACCTAGGGATGGAACAATAACCGGTTTGATTTTATCATGAAATCATGATTCTGAATTAAATGAATGTACCTCTTTTCATTTCCACATCATACCTAATAGTGTTCTTAAAGGAGAAGTCCACTTCCAGAAGAAAAATGTACAGATAATGTACTCACCCCCTTGTCATCCAAGATGTTCATGTCTTTCTTTCTTCAGTCGTAAAGAATTTCCAAAATGCAGTGTAAATGTGGCTTCAAACGATCCCAAATGCAGTTGTAAACGATCCCAGCCTAGGAAGAAGGGTCTTATCTAGCAAAACGATCGGTAAATTTATAAAATTAATACAATTTATATACTTTATAATGTCAAACATTCTTCTTGAAAGAAAGACATGAACATCTTGGATGACAAGGGGGTGAGTACATTCTCTGTAAATTTTTGTTCTGGAAGTGGACTTCTCCTTTAATCACAGTGCTACTTTGTCTATGGAGATTACGAAACAGCTGTAACTTTGCCGTTCCATAAACGCCACCTAGTGTCAGAGAGTGGATTTACAGATACTTACATTTACATTCAGCCTATGTGCAGTTTTTGTCTGGCAAAACGGACCAAATTTGCATGGCCTGCTGTAAATTTTGACCGACTGATGAAAAACAAGCTTAAGCCGCGCTCACACTACAGGATTTTTAAAATCCTAACTGATTATGAAATCACATACAAGAAGAATCTTTGCAGATTATCTTCCCTAAAATCTTAAACATGCACACACTACAAGATTTGAAAATTGTGGCGCATCACACACTACAAGACATTATTAAGATTATCATGACGGAGAGAGCGCCTCACGTGATCTTACGCAACAGATTGTCATTTCCGCAACTAATGTTTACAAATGTTAGTTACCCTGGTAGCATCTTTATGGACTCACCCGGAATGTTGAATACTGAGACAATTTCACTCCAGAGCTTTCCTTACTCCATGCGGTTGTGGTATGTTTTCAACATATTATACAGACAGTGTTACTACAAAAACATAAGAAGCAGTTTCCTCCATCTCCACTATCCAGTGGACCGCACAGCAGCTACGTTGCGGTCGCGCATTTGCTGTTGTGAAAGTACTGACGTAATCCTGATGTAATCATAGCCGTGATCATCCCGATTTAAAATCCTGAATAATCAAACATGTTTGATATGATCGGGGCGGCCCCGATTTGTGTGTGTTGAGAGCAGATCAGGAGGTGCAAGATTCGATCTGTGAACATCTCACATTACCAGATAATCCGTGCCGAACATCGGGACCGATCAAGGTGCTCGACAAGACTTTTGTTCTGATTCTCGGGAGGGGAAAACTGAGGCAAAATTGGCCTAAAAATCCGGCTTTATGTGGATTCTACACATTTAAACGATTTCAGTAAGGTACTAGAATCATTTATGGAGCAGATAAAATACATATAATCATTTATTTATTTTGACCCAACCCTTTTCTTCACATAAAGACTAAAATGTGAGGTTACCTTTTTATTAAAGTTTCTCAAAGCTTTATTTGAACATTTTGCACATTATTAGATAAACTGTTGTCAGTCGTGTTGTCATTTAAAATCCGGACATCAATGTTGCTGTTTTAGTGTTTTTGCAAACAAAAAGTCTTTTTTTGTTGTTGTTTGTTGATTTCAAATATAAATCCTTTCACCAAGTTTTGTGTGTCAGTATTTTTTGAACATTTCCAGAACATTTTAACAATACCGTGATAATACTGATAACCGTGATATTTTTGAGTCTAACGGTATAACCGTGAGAAGAAATTTTCATACCGTTACATCCCTGCTTTTACCACAAATGCTCGTCTTGCACTAGCTGTATGATGCATGTGTAATCATGTTGGAAAAGTCACGCGCAGTTAGTTCTTCATCTGTGTACTCTGGTTCAAAAAGGTAGGGTAGAAAAACCCTACTTTTGTGTTTGACTTATTTTGCACGTTCGGTCTGGGTTGGTACTTCCACCTATATCACATGTGACCTTTCCCACTTGACTACATAATATGTGAAGTTGAGCTAGTGCATTTGTGCTTAAAAAGTATATACTTTTTTTTTTTTTTTTTTTTTAAGAAAATTACCAACTTTTTTGTTAGATAAGTCCCTTATTCCTCAGCTGGGATCATGTAGAGCCCTTTGAAGCTGCTGTGCAACTGCATTTTGGGCCTTCAACCCCTTTATTCCCATTAAAGTCCACTATAAAGAAGATAAATCCTAGAGTATATTTCTCAAAAACCTTAATTTCTTTTCAGATGAAGAAAGACATTAACATCTTGGATGTCATGGAGGTGAGTAAATTATCAGGAAATGTATATTCTGGAAGTGAACTAATCCTTTAATTTCTCATATTTATATATAAAATATATTTTCTTGTTTAGTGTTTTTCTCTCATAAGAGTTCCTCCATGCCAGGCAATTCAGTGGTTTACATTTATCCAGCAGACGGATTTGGCACCATCATCATCTTTCTGTATGTAACACTCAGCTACAGCAGTAGAGAATGCAATGCAGATTAAGCCTGAGAATTCCAAATACACCAACGTGAGCCCTAAAGCATGAGAAGCCAAGGACTCAACAAACAGAGCAAGGCAAACATGAGGGAATATATACAAGGCCTAATGACTTAATGAGAATAATTAATGACACACACCTGGAAACAATCAGTGAGGGAACGCTAAGCAAATACATGATGTGAACAAAGAAACCAACCTTCAAAATAAACATTACACAGAATAAAAGGTCACCAAAACAAGTTCCCATACCAATATTTCTGGATTTTAATAGTAATAGTCCAGGGAGGTGGACATGCTTAAATTCCTTTGTAGTGATGTGACAGAGCGATATTGAGTTGCATGTCGAGTTTAGTGGCACAATAGGTGCATAAAAGCATATTTACTCTGTCTCATGGGGAATATTTGTGCTTCAGATGTTTATTATACTGATTTAACCATCATAAAACATGTTATTTGTTCACTGCGGTTTCCGTAATATGCCGTTAAATCGTATACACATGTCTGTAAACATCCTGTGTGATAAATACCTCAAGATTTACCGGAACAGTTGCAGTACTTTTAAGTGCTGGGAATGGAAATGGCTGGTTTGGTATTCAGCGGATAACCTGATTCCATAAGCTGTAGGACAAACTAGTTGGTTTTGAAGAGTTGAGTGTGAGAAAGCTGCAGCGTCTTAGAGATTGCTGAATCCAAGCTGACCTCAGTGTTGTGGAGGATTGAGAGTGTGTGAGTGGGCTTATGATTATGGGCCTTGAGATCCCGCTATGTGACGAGGGAAGGTTTGCTGCATTATTAATGTCTGAATGTTCAAACGCTGATGATTTTTGAGTTGTTTATGTGAATGATAGACACCGAGGGAGATGGGTGTTTTGATTATCACGCCGGCTTCACGCATTTGAGCAATTGTTGTTGTGAGTGATTACCCTCCATTTGAAGCCTCTTCTGCCGGTTCCTTTATGAGTTTGTTGATGTCTCCAGAGCGAGGCGGTTGTGGCGACGTGTGTTTAAATCCTACGTTCAGTGGCCAAGTGGAAATAATAATATTAACAGTAAAGCGCATTAGCAATAGCGAGACTTGCTCCTGAAGTTCATATTAGCTAAATTAAACTTTTTGTTTGTCACTGTGCCAAGTGGCCTTTCAGTCAGTAGTGAAATATTGAAATTGCTGTAAGGCTATACTTTATTTTGAGGTCCATGCACTTGTGAAAAATACTGTTGAACTGCAGCCTGTGTCTTATTCTTTCTTAGTGTTTCGCTCTTAGGCCTAAAAAAGAATTAATTGTCTCTCACAGCAGTGAGAATGAAGAGCATGTTTTCCTCTTCCGGAGGTTCAAAAGACATCACAACAATTTCTCAAATTGTGCTAAAATTTGCAATCAAACGCTTGAAAGCTCAGTGTGAATTCATTTTTCTTCCAAATTGTTGAAAACATTTTTATTTTTATTTAATGTCGCAGAAAATGTTGAGGAAACATCTCTTATGAACCACTGAGACACTACTAACTAAAAGTTCATTTTCATTACCCAAATAAGCAAATTCTGTTATCAATTAATCCACACCTTACTTATATTCATGTTCAGAAAACAAATAAAGGTATAAACTGCACCTATTATGCAAAATCCACTTTTACATGGTGTTTGGACATAAATGTATGCTGGCAGTATGTGAACACAACCACCCTACAATGCTAAAAATCCACCGACTCCTTATTTTTTAATCGCCATTAGTGCATTTTCGTTTTAAAATGCATAACTTTTGCGATGGTTACGCCTGTCATTTACACTACTCTGGCATTTTTGACCCACGAGACTTTTGAAAATGCTGCAGACCCCATTTTTGTTTTTGACAACTCTGGGGTTGCGTTTCAGTGTAAACGACCAAAACTGAGATTTTTGAAAACGATGGCATGGCTGTGTATCTGCGTATCCTTGATGAGCATGTAAAAAATAACATCATGCTCATTGTTGTACCCATAGATCTGTAAATCTTCCCAAATTCAGTTTAATTTTTTTCCAAGTTCCATTTTTTCCATTTACATTTTTCTGGATTCTGTTTTTTTTCTGTCTTAATTTTTATCAACTCCTTTTTAATGGATAATTTAAATTTTATTAATCAAAGAGCATGTCTAATTAATTTTTCTTACCATATGTTTTATTGTTATCAAATTCTGTGTTTTAGCATGTCTAATTATTTGAATGCAAAATATAATGTTTGTTTCATTTTAGTAGTAGTAGTAATAGTAGTAATATATTTCTGGCACATGGTCTTCAAGTTAAACCAGACTTTTATTTTGACGGGTTACATTTCTGTGTGTATATGTTGTGACGCTAGTTTTCCTAAAATGGAACGGTCAAATGCTGAAATCACCGCGAGCGTCAAGTGTACTTCAGTGTGTGTAGTAAACAAAACCGCTCTTCTGCTTCATTCATTAAAACATACATAAAAATTTTGCGGCGTACTATTTACAGATACTCGGCCATATTGCGGCTTGATTAAAGTGTAATGACATACTTTTGATTAATTAATTCAAACTTTGGCAAATTCCGTGACATTCCGCGTTATTCAGTAAATTCCGTTTTTACTACTGGATTCTGCCCTTTCCGCATTGCGGAAATCATAGGGCCCTATATAAAGGTAGATGCATCATTTGACCGCTCCAAGCACATAGACGTGTACGCCATCTAAACAATAGGGCATCTACCTATACATATCTATGGCTGTACTTGCATGAATGGTCATGTGACATGCGTTTTCAGTTGTGTAGTGTAGACAAAGATCGTTTCTGAAGCGCAGTGAAAACGCCAGTGTAGATGAGGATCGTTTTCATTTTAAAACGGCATTTAACCAGTGCACTAGTGTAAACAGGGCCTCAGTCTCACTAGGCATGCCATTTTGATTTTCAAAGCAGTGTGACATCACATTGTTTAGGCTCCGCCCATGGCCGATGATTGACAGTCCTGCATTGCCGTAGTTTTCACTCTCAGCGAGTTGTTTTTGGGTTGTACGCTGTTCTCCAATTTCTCCGCACTTGAGCAGCTGTAACGTCAACAATGTCTCATAAACAATCCAGGTAACAGTGTACTGTTTCGTCCCACTTTCAGTGTGTTTGGCCTCCCATGTGCACGGCTGAAGGCCGGTTCTCTCGTTTTCAGTCAAGTTGTTTCTACCGACTGTTTATTGCTGTAGGTATGCAAAGCCGAGATGCATGGGCTATGCCTTCTTCTGAAGACAGGGAAGGAATGTGCAGCTCATTTGCATTTAAAGTGATACACACCAGAACAGCTCTTTTTTAGACACGCCTGAAAAATGACATTTTCTTCATGTTATAATAAATGATCTTTGGGGTATTTTGATCTAAAACTTCACAGACACATTCTGGGGACACCCAAGACCAATATTACATCTTGTAAAAAGGGGCATAATAGGTGCCCTTTAATAAAACCTGATAGATTACTGTTCCTCTATTGAAAGTTAATTTTACCAAAACTTGGCGGGGCTTTGCAAAGGATCAGTTGCTAGTTGAGGAGCTGTTTTGCATGTCATTTATCATAGTGTTTATCTGATCAAGCTCACTCAGCTCAACAAATCAGAGCTGATGAACTTGGTTCCTCTAATAAACGAGATCCTTCACATCCCAGAGTGAGTATTGAGGGTGAATCTCAGTGTTTCTCTCTGTCCATCTGTGTTGGACTCTGAGTGTTAGTCTCCACAGTGATGTGTAGACAGGGTTGATTGCTCCCTGTCTGGCCTGTCAGACAGTGTCAGGCAGAGGAATGATCATCCTGTGCCATCCAGCCAAGAAAAGCCTTTAACTCTCACTCTACATGCGGAACCAAGCTTACTGCACTGATTTTTAGATTAAAAGTTTCTACCTTTGAAGATAAGGCTTTAATTGGTATTCTTAAAGAGAATCATGCTTTCGTTTATCGTTTCAGGAGCAATTATTGGTAATTTAATCGTGATCTCACATTAAGATGGAATTAAACCTCACAGTTCAACTGTTGTTCCAATAGAAATCATTAAAAACTACATTAGTTTCTGATAAAATTCTGAAGGAAATATGATGCTTGACAATGCAAGTTAAGTGTTTTTTAGCACATTTCTGTATGCTTGCTAGGGTGTTGTGTTTGGCTGTTAGGGTGTTAATAAGGTATTCTTAGTGGTTTTTAACAAATTGCAGTGTGGATGCTAGGGTGTTCTGGGTGGTTGGCAGGGTCTTTATATGTTACCAAAACACGGTTTTTAACTAAAAACTGAAATTTGTATATGTTTAAGCCATTAATTAAAATGAAAATGGGAGCCTGAAAATGCAAACGTAGCGTTGAAACCCTATTTTAATTGTTGGAATGGCCAAGGATCAGCAATCTCCATCTAAAACTGACCAGGCAGACCAAACCGTAAGTCATAGAGACTTGAATCTTGGAGGGACGGTAGTACTCGCACCGTCTACAGCAACCCTGGTCCTGGTGATCAACTTTCCTGCAGAGTTCAGCTCCAACCCTGACCAAAAACACCTGAACCAACTAATTAAGATCTCAAGGAGCACTTGATAATTACAGACAGGTATGTTTGATTAAGGTTGGGGAACAGGGTGGGACTCCCCTGGGCTACAGCGTCACCAAGGCTCGCCCCAACTGGCCCGCTGGGGGCGCTACAGTGATCAAAAGTACAAAATCGCTCATAACTCCTAAATCAGTCGTCACAGGCTCAAGTGTCTCATGGCGATATTTTCGGGTATTTTGGACACATACTTTTGCTAACTAGTCCTAGGTTTTGCGCCAGAACGGAACCAAACCAGTGCAGGAAGATTCTCCGGAGAGTGAATGTCAGTAATCATCAAAAAAGTTTAACTTTCGACTCATCATCACAAAGTGACGTCGAAACGTTCAAAAGCGTCTATAACTTTTGAGTGGAATGAGATCACTTCAGCAAACACAGAACACATATGTTAGAGCGCAGTCTGAGGTCACATGAAAAAGTTGCGGAGCTTGGCCACTTAGTAGCACTATAAGAAAAAAGCATAAAAATAGCTATAACTACACAACTGTTTGTCCTATCGACATGAAAATCAGTATGCACAGTCCAATGTGCCACAAGTGTCTATAAGGATATTTGCATATTTAAAAAATGAGCTTTGAGCACCTATCAGAAACGGATAACGGAGGTCGATCGGAATTAAACCCGGTGGGCCTGTTTGGGCCTGAAATGATTGTGTATTGCGTGGTTTTTCACACATACACACAATATTCATATCTTACATATCCTTATTCCAAACGATTTGACTCTAGAACCACTGCTGTCAATTAAATCATTTGTTAAATGATTGAGAACATGTAAGAAACATACTTTTGCGAACTAGTCTTAGGTTTTTCCCTCTGGAAAAAAAACACTGCAGTACAATTCTCTGGACTGTCTAGGTAAATAAATTTTTGAAAATTACCCTTTGGGAAGCGATAACGGGGTAATTTAAAAAAAGAGGCCTGTTCAAGTATACGCAAAAGCCTAAACGAAAACTCAAAACTTCACGAAATCTGGTGAGCACATGTGACAGGTGATTTTAAGCAAGCATGTAAAGTTTAAGGAAGATCGGACCACAGCTGGCGCTATAACAGTCATAAACATTACAAGGCTATCAGCACCGACAGCAGCTATATATTTCTTGGTGGTTGGCAGACTGTTTCGAACTGGTCTTTAAAGTATTTACATGTTTAACTGTATGGTTTCTAGGGTCTGGGTGGTTGCTAAGGTGTTGCTAGGTGGTCACTAAGGTGTTCTTGGAGTGTTTCAGCATGTTGCTATACGGTTTCAAGTTTGTTTCTAGTTGATTTCTACAGTTTTGTCAGCAGTTTTAGCATGATCTCTGTACTTTATAGAATTTGGGTGGTTGCTAGGGTGTTGCTAAGTGACCACTAAGGTGTTCTTAGAGCTAGGGTTGTTAGGGTATTCTTAATCATCTCAGGGTGTTTCTAAGTGGTCTCTAAAGTATTGTTTTACTCTATGGTTTCTTGGGATGTGGTGGTTGCTAAGGTGTTGTTGGGTTGACACAAATGTTGTCTTCAAGTGTTTTTTAATCACATTGCTGTATGGTTACTAGGGTGTCCTGAGTGATTGGCAGGGTGTTTCTAAAAAGTGTTCTCATTGGTTTTACTGTATGGTTTCTTGGGACTTGGTGGTTGCTAAGGCGTTACTAGGTTGTCACTAAGGTGTTCTTAGAGTGTTTTTAATCATGTTGTTGTATGTTTGCTAGGTTATCTTGGGTGATTGTTGTCAGCAGTTTTAAGCATGCTCCTATATAGTTACAAGGCTGGCTGGTTCCTAAAGTGTTGCTAGATGGTCACTATTTTTAGTAAGTTTTTGCAGGTTGCTTTATGGTTGCTAGGGTGTCGTTGGTGGTTGATTGACTGTTGCTAAGGTGATTTGAGTCATTTTAGCACATTGCTGCATGGTTGCGTGTTGTTTTCAAGTTTGAGCAATAGCAATAACGACACTTTCCCTAGCATACACCACTTATTAGAATCATTTAACCCTGTTCTTGAGTTGAAATCTTACATTTCCTGTCATTATTACTATAATTTGCAAAGTTTGATGCCTTGTGCACCAATATGCAGTTGACTGTTAACTAACTCCACATGCATGTTTCTTCATGTGTTGATGTATCATATCTTGTCAAGCGCCTGTGCTCTCAGGTTCAAAGCCCTGGCTAGCGCTTTGATTCACAGTCAGCTCATCAAATGGATGGTAATGAGCTAGTTTTGCCCACTCTGATTGTCAGTGTGTGGGCTTTACTCCCCCAGACAGACTGACAGATAAAAAGCAGGCTAGTGCTCCCAGGAGCCCTTTTAAAGGTAATTGAGTTAAGAGTCAGAAGGCAGGCCCGTATTTCCTATGGAGTGCAGAAGTAACCAGCATCGGGAGGCTGTTAGCTCCTTATCTGACGTTACAAATGATTGCAGAGGGTCCTTGATTTGACAAGGGATGCAAAGTGAGCTTGGTTTTTGTGGCTGGTGGGATATTTGAGGTAGTTGTAGTGTTGTGACAATATGGAAAATTCAATGGGCAATACAATTACCAGTTAAATTTAGTATTTTAGATTTACTGAATGTTTGTTTTCTGCCTATTTTTAGATTTTAAAAAGCTTTTGTCGTCATCTAGCTCTAATTTGAAGGCTAGAGTTAGATTACAGTAAAAGGATATAGAGCTCAAGAGCTCAATTTATTGAGGAATTCTTCATCTCAAAATGAATAGTTATCTGTATTTTGTAGCATACAGTGTAAAATTGTGTGTAGAGTTATTGGCAAAAATTTTAGTCATATTAAAGAAACAAAGAAATACATTAAGGCCATGTAGCTTCGTAGCGAGTTTGATTGACAGGCGATTTGACCAATCATAACGCTGCATCAGCCATTTTGTCTGACAAACAAACTAGACTGGAGATTCAGGTATTGACAACTGCATTTACAGAAAGTGTATGCAGTGTTTACAGAACCGAACTGAACAACTAGTTGTTAATGACATATTTAAATGTGTATTAGAGTTATGTCTTATCTGTATGTACAGTGCACAAAATCACAGTGTGTGTTTTGTCTTAATAGTGTTGCCAGATCTTGCTAGAAAACAAACCCTTACTAAACTCCACAGTAAAATCCAACTTTATCTTGAAAATAAGCCATACCAAAGAATATTGACCTGCACCTGGCTACTTTATTAACTCTAAACAACAAGCCTTAAGATGCTTAATATACGTGGCGTATAAAAAGTGGACATGGACATCAAAAGTGTGCTCTGCAAAGTAGTGGTAGAGTATGAGAGTAAGATCTGTTTCGTGCATATACAATATAATATTTATAAAACGGATAGTTTCGGTCCTTGATTCTGATTGGTTGAGCCATGTTTGAAGCTGTTGTTAATTACTGTACAAACATACACCTTTGTTTACTTATGAGTGTTGCTTGCCAACCACTTTGTTGCAACCACAACAGTTTCTGAGGAACTACATTGTTTGGTGGAAGAATACTGTTTTTACTAATATCATTACACTTTATTTGCTCTGTTTTATGTTGTGAAACCTTACTACGTATATGGAATGACCATTTTATTAAAAAAGCAATAAGCCCCGTAAAGCCGTGGTTTACAGTGAATTTATAACAGCTAAGGGTGTTTTACAACACCCCTTAGCATTTATAAATTCACTGTAAACCACAGCTTTACGGGGCTTATTGCTTTATTATGAAAACGGTTAATTCCGGTCCTTGATTCTGATTGGCTGGGCCATGTTCGAAGCTGTTGTAAATCACTGTACAAACATATCAACAAGTTTCCTACGCCCCATGAGGCCCTGCGTCAAAAGTGGGAGCGTCTTCCGGTTCAAAGTAAACAAGCGGGACGTGACACTCATTCATTCAACAATAGACAGGAGTGAGGGGCAAATGAAGCATTGTGAAGCACAGAGACTTTCCTCTGACTGTTTCGGGAAAAGATTCAAAACTTCGAGAGTGTCGAAAACAGCGTGATCTGGTGGTTAGTAAAAAATAAAGCAGCCAAAAGCCTGTGAAGCTCCGTCAGAAGAAGCTTTCACCACAATTTCCATAGATCGATCCATGTTATATGCACAAATAAAAGCCTAACCGTGTGTTTGTTTATTGAATTTCTGACTCTGATAAATTAATTTACCCTTTGAACAGTGCCATTAAATGCCAGTACAAATATCAATGTAATAGAAGAATAATGTAAACATGTAATAATTGCATATGGCATACATTTAATTTTTCTGAAATAATTTGCATTCATCTTATTACTTGTATGACTGGGTATTTAAAAATGTAATTATTAAATAGGTCTCAATGAAAATGTACTCGTTAAGTAAGATCTGGGGGTCGAACATTAGGACAGGCAAAGTGAATCATGCAGATGACAGGACAGAAAGTGAGGCTTCTACAAAAGGTCATTCGAGATTTAGCGATCCAAACTTGCTAATGATGTGGGAACACAAATTCGAAAAGCATATGTTGAAAAGCACCTTTATCTCTCATAAAGGTGTGCATCTTTACAAAGTAAACAATGGTCTAGAAAACACTTAGCCTCTTCGCTAATTAGCACACAAAATACAATTGCTATACTACATTCGCCGCCTCACCGGAAGTTGTACCCATGTTCTTTCTTACAGTAGCGCCCCTCAAAAACTTGTGGATACCTTTGTTTACTTCTGAATGTTGCTTGGCAACCACTTTGTTGCAACCACAACTGTTTCTGAGGAACTACATTGTTTGGTGGAAGAATACGTTTTTTACTAATATCATTACACTTTATTTGCTCTGTTTATGTTGTGAAACTCAGCTTCACGTCGTGCCTAACAACACCCCTTAGCTGTTATAAATTCATTGTACACCACAGCTTCTTGGGGCTTATTGCTTTATTAAACCATATTTAAATGGCATTGTCACTGCTGAAACTACAGTGTACATGGCCAAAAAGCAATGAGCATTTTGTCTGTTCATCTTGTCAGTATGTAGTAGTCGTATTTTTTTCCCCCGTGGATTTTCTGGGGATTTTTGCATCATCCCTCAGTCGGGTTTGCATTCCTGTTTAAAAAAGTTAGGAAAAAATTAGGAAAGCAGCAGCAGCTAATGAAAAAGCAAAGGGCCGGATTCATCAACGTAGCCCATCGGGCCTGGAGGAGGCCTGTTACATCCACTTTTAGCCAAGCTGTCTGCTGTCGGAACATTTCATCTTTGATAATAATCCCAACAAATTGAATTTCCTTCTTGGTCTCTGCTTATGCATTCCTGCAGTCGTCTTGCAGTGGTACGGTCCACTGGAGAGGCAGAATGCTGATGAGCCCCACACTGCCACTCCAGCTTCATGCACAGACAAATGGAAAGTGAAGGCTCCATTGAGCACACCTGGCAAAATAGGAAAGGTGGAGTAGACGGGAAAAGACGCCCGCACACTACCTGTCTAACAGGCATCTGCTAGGGACCCGCAGCAGATGGGAAGGGTCTTTCTCGAGACGTAGCACGCTTAAAGAGGCTTCGTCTGCCTGAAACTACATCAAAATCCTGCCTTTATCTGATTCACCATTATTACGCTCATTAATAATGTTCATTTTGAATTTGATGGAGAGGTGTTTGCAAATGGTGTATCGTTATGACATTGATAAGCAGAAGAGGATGTTTTCATTTCCTTACCGGGTGGTGAAGAGCTGATTTGGTGCAGTTGTACTTGTTTCTTGTCCTCCCCTTCCTATTTTTTGTCTGCTTGATTTGATCCTATCTGAATGAGAATTTGTAGAGGACTCGTTGGTATTCACAAGGACAGCTGTTCCCACAGCATATCAAACAGAGCGAGTCTCAAGAGCAACGTACAGTCATTGTGAATTCTTCTCTGGATGTTTCGGTGGGAATACCTACGGCACTTATGCTAACACAATCAAGGTCCTTTTTGGTCTTTTTCATCAAAATGGACAATGTTAGTTGCAAACATAAGATAGCCCATCATGATGAGTGTGTATTTTGTCAGTGACAGATTTTCTTTGTGTACACTGCTGATATTCCCCTCACTTGGTCGCTGAAGAAATGTGAGTGCAGATTGTATGTTTACACCATAAATGTTTTGATCCTGAGGTGTGATCACGCAACGCATTGATTTAGAGGGGTCAGATTTTAGAATTGAGTAGCTTTTTATTTGTCCACTTAGGTTAGAGAAGGATTTATGCTGTAGGTTGTAATTTAGTTAGCCCTTTCTCAGGCCCCTAGAAGTAAACAGGCTGTTTTTACTACTGTAAATGTGCCATAGTGGCTCAGTTTAAGATTGTCACCGTGTACCAGGGTTTTTGAGTTTGATTTGCTTGTCTAAATATATATTATTCTTGTATATTGCTATATATTTAGGAGTTACATTTGTATTGAATAGCATATGTATAGCATATACACTACCAGTCAAAAGTTTTTGAACAGTAAGATTTGTAATGTTTTTTAAAGAAGATGCTTTTGCTCACCAAGCCTGCATTTATTTGATACAAAGTACAGCAAAAACAGTAACATTTTGAAATATTTTTACAGGCTAAAATAAGTGTTTTCTATTTTAATGTATTTTAAAATATAATTTATTCCTGTGATGTCAGAGCTGAATTTTTAGCATCATTACTCCAGTCACATGATCCTTCAGAAATCATTCTAATATTCTGATTTGCTGCTCAAAAAAAAAAAAAAAGTTAAGTAGAATTTTTTCAGGTTTCTTTGATGAATAAAAAGTTCAGAAGCAGGATTTATCTGTAATACAAACATTATACATGTCTAATTCATCACTTTTGATCAATTTAAAGCATCCTTGCTAAATAAAAGTATTAATTTCTATAATTTCTAAAACAATTATTCTGACTTCAAGCTTTTGAATGGTATAGTGTATAATGTTACAAAAACTTTTTATTTCAGATAAATGCTGAGCTTTGGATCTTTCTATTCATCAAAAAATGTACTGTTTTAAATATTGATGATGATGATGATGATGATAATAATAATAATAATAAATGTTTCTTGAACAGCAAATCAGCATATTGAATGATTTCTGGAAGATCATATGACACTGAAGACTGGAGTAATGATGCTAAAAATTCAGCTATAATTCAGGAATAAATTACATTTTATATTCTTTTAAATTGTAATAATATTTCAAAATATTACTGTTTTTACTGTGTTTTTGATCACATAAATGCAGCCTTGATGAGAATAAGAGACATCTTAAGCATTAAAATATAGAAAACATTAAAAAACCTTACCAACCACAGTCTTTATAAATATATATATGTATGTGAATGATAATACACTCCGAACGATTTGAAGTTCCCTTTACTTATTTCTTATTTTTGTTTAATTTATTTAATTACTGACTCTTTACTTGTCTTGTAAAAACTTAAATCATTGTTTAAATGATACTTGAATACTCGATAGCTTTTTAAATAAAGGAAAATGCTTAGTAGCATTGTAGTGTTTTCTATGGTATTGAGATTGCAATTAAAAGACATGAAAGTCCACCAATGTTTGTATGAAATGTTGGTATTATGCCAATTATAGTCAGAATATAGTGATTATATTTAAAAATGTCATAAACTGCTTTTGTTTATTTTTATTTTATACTGTTCTCTAAGTTCCACTTATAATGTTATCAAGATTTAAACATCAAAAACATCATAATTTAGCAGTAATCGGCTATTTTCTGTTTTGTTTTGACCCTCCTCATCAAAACACTCTGTTTGAATAGGCGTGATGGATTGTAGACTCAGAAGTAAACGCCAACTGCTATGATTGGCTAACACTTGTGTATGTTTGACAGCCTACATGCTTCATAGATGGACACTGCTGTGATTTAGGCCAAAAACTCATAAATATTCAGTACATATCAAAACAATCTGTAATAACAGACAAAGCAGTGGTGGCCTTGTAATAAAAACACTTACTTAGATTGTGTGGTGCGACATTACAGTCGGATTTCTGAAAATCCTGTCTCGATTTGTACCTTGTTTGTAAATGAATCTTCAGTAAAATGAGGTGAACAAAGGACCAAAGTCTTGAATAGAGTTCATTAATAAAATTCAACAAATAAAGTTCAACAAGTAAAGTTCAACAAAAAATAAAGTTCAACAAGTTTATTGTTTGGTTTCTGTGTAGACCTGCGTTATTTACACTACGTGCGTGAATTGGTGGGCGGGGCTAAACAGGCAGTGATGTAGAAGCAGACACTGATCTTCTTCTGCGGAGGCGGAGTTTAGACACTGTTACATCATAAAGTAGCACATTCCTCAACCTGTCGTTTTAGCTGGCTTCAATATAATCTGTTTTTAGACTAACAAAAAAGTTTTGAGTTCCGAAACTTACAGGAAGTTTTTACAGCAATGACCTCTAATATGTCAACAGATCAAGGGAATTTTGATTTCACACTTCATGATTGCTTTAAATCATTTTTGCAATGTGATTTCCATCAGTCGTCTGGTTGCAGTCTGTAGGAAACTTAGAAAATTGTAAATATTAGAGTATGTCTGCATAGTACATCAAGCTCTTCTCTTTCAAAAGAGCAATCAAAATCCTGATTTTTGTAAAATGTCCCTCTCAGAAGTTGACTGATCTAAAATTAAAAATGCATATCCCCTCTCATCTTCTCAGCATCAAATAAGAATAAGAAACACAATGAGTAAGAGCCGATTCAAGCTGTCAAAGAAAAGCTTCTAGCTAAGTAGGAGAAACACGTACGATGAAAAATGGATGGAAACTAACGGCTGGAAACTTTCTAACAAGGTGCTCCTCACCCCGGTGAGGACGATTAAACTTGGGTGCGCGGTTTCCTCGCCACTCTTATTGCTTTTTTATATTTACAGCCAACCATAAGGCTACTAACATTTTACAGGTTTTATGTCGGTGCTGGAGGAATGAAATAAGAGACGTGTCAAATCTGGCACGTCCTTCAATGTTTGCAGTGAATGAAAGGATAGAACAACACAAGCAGGCGTCTGTTTTTGAACTCCTGAAGGGAGTCTGGTGTCCATGCATGTCACATATGAGAGTCAGAGCTCCTGCCAATGTCTTTATGGCAAATGCTGAGGCAAAAATGTCTGTGGGGTTCAGTGTTTCCTAACGCTTGGTTAAATGCCATGTGGGGATGGTTTGCACTCTTTCGATTTAGGAGATTTAAATGCCTTAGAGGTAAGCAGGTGTCGGCTTGTAGACATGACTTCCCTCTGAGATGTAGAACGGGAGAGACAGAGAGGAGGGAAGAGGAGGGTGAACGTCAGTTTGACTGAACATTTCATTGCTGGCGCAGTCAGAGATTAATCTTAGAATGATTATCCATGATTAGCATTGAGTGTTTGCTTTAATTACTACAGCTCTTGATTGCTGCAAACCCTCAAGCTTAAGAAAATATTTTTCGTGTTGTATTATTGAGTTGAATTTGAATGTTTTGCAAAAAAAAGAGGGGCCAGTTATGACGTGTCTGCCTCTTTTAATAAGACCTGCAGTGATATTGAGCGCTTCCACTGACCGTCACTCCATTCATATTGCTACAACCACAAGCTAGTGTAGCCGCAACTTATGGAACCTTTACACATTTCCATGGCTGTCAGAAGTGCTGAACAGAAACATTTTACAACATTTGGTGTAGCGTCTTGTTGTAGTTTTTTCCGGATTTTGTTTTTTCATTTTCCCCAATGTCAAAAGAAAAAAAAAAAAATCCACATTAGCATTTCTATAACATTGAAAAAGAGGGGGAAAATATATCCAGAGACTGATTATGAAAGAAGTAACTAGAGTTGTCTTTTTTACATATTCTGTAATAAAAAAAAAAAAAAAAAAAAAAAATATATATATATATATATATACACACACACACACACACACATATACACACACATATTTATTTATATATTCTTCTATATTCTTTAGTTTTACACCTTGAGATGGATGAATAAGGGAATTTGGCCTTTGTTTTCCTCATATTTATGAGTCATGGCTGGACAATTTCATACTCCTAGTCACTCTGGTCTGCTAAAAGATATGTAAATATGAATGGGAATACACTTCAGAGATATTTTACTCATAGGAATTTCTAGGGGTGCCAATAATTGTGGCCAACATGCATTGGGGAAAAAAAAACATTTCATAATGTGAGTTTCCCCACTGAGTTTTCCCCACTGTTTTTTTTTTTTGTTTGTTTTTTGAATAAAAGATCAAAAAGTAAAAAAAAATCCAGATTTATTTTCATAGCCACATTTGCTCATATTTGCCCAGGGTGCCAATATTTTTTGAGGGCACTGTGTATATTTAACCCCAATGTATGAAAATCCTAAATTTTCTTTTGCAGTGTATATTCCTGAAATGCTTATAGACCAATTTGGAGTAGACATCACAGTTATGCCACCTGCAGCTGTGCACGCACTATGGTGGCAGAAAAACACTGGTAACAAGTGGAGGGAAATGGGTAAAATCCATGGAATAAGAGAAAAAATGTATTGTTGTGCCTTTGGATGTCAGAATTGAGATGCAAATCATTTTCATAGAACGGTGTCGTCAAAGACGCTATTTGAAGCTAAACACAGACGTTTAAATGGACATACTAATGGATGAAACCTGCTATTATTACTCTACTTGTAAAGCATATATTTGATGTAAACAATTTGTCTACAATTTGTTTTTTTTTTTTTGTTTTTTTTGTACATTCCAAATAATATCAGTCAAACTGCAGTTGGGTTGTTTTGATTAAGTAATAATAACTTAAATACAGGTATCTTACAAAATTAAAGTTCATTGAAAGTATAGTTTTTTATATATTAAAAGTTTGTTTATAGCAAAAGCAGACTCCACATTTCAAGATTCAGAGTTACGAAAACAAAAACACTTGTTTAATCTTTGTAATCTCTTCAGCTGAAAATGTAGATGCCTGACAAGCTTTGTTGTGGTGATCATAGACTGTATGGTTGTGGTTACATGCAATACAGAGAGCAGTTTTTCCCTTACCATTGTAACATGCTGCTTCTGCAAGGTTCTGTGAAAAAGTTTCAGCTTTTATTTTCCTTTTACGCCCTGAATATATCACAGGTTCATCAAGTTCGTCGAAATCCATCCTCACTTTTACTCAGCTTTGACGAAACTCTTCTCGGCTAGTGTGTCTTTTCAAAGTGAACGGCAGCCTTGTCACCTGATCTGAATACAGGGAGCTGATTCGCTAAAATCGACTTCTGTTTACAAACAGCAAGGTCGCTGGTCAGCTTCTGCAGTAAAACGTGAACTCGTGATGCCTTGAAAGTGGACAGTACCGACTTTTTTGACAGGTGTTTAGGGTTCAAATTGTGCTATGTTTGGAGAATAATGGCACTCTTTTTTTTTTTTATGGCGTTTATGGGTTTTTGCAAATAAACTCTTCATACGCATATTGTATTACAGTTATAGCATGAAACAGTATTTAAACCTGTAACTTCTGTCACAATTCTGACTTTTTTCATCCGCAAATGCAACTTTGTATCTCGTAGTTCCGACTTTTCCGACTCAACAACAGCAAGTCAATTCTGAGGAAACAAAAAAAAAAGAAGTATGGGATATAAACTCATGATTCTGAGCCAAGGGGGAAAGAGAGAATTTTGAGTAGATTTTTCTCATCGGAATTGAGATATGATCTCGGAATTGCGAGAATGAAGTTAGAATTTTGAAATATAAACTCAAATTTATTCATTTATTCCATGGCTTCCGTAGACTGTAACTTGAAAACTGTCATTTTGTGGTGCTCCGCCCACAAAATCACTGTTTGCAAATACCGAATTGCTTTTTTAATTTTCAAATTTATTTTAAGAGGAACTCTCACAGGAACTCTTGAAACTCGGATTGTTCTAAACTTTGCTAGTAGAGAAATTCTGTGGCTGGACCTCATTGAAGTTGAATTGAATTCCCATGAGCTAAAGGATCTCAGCTCCCCTAAGAAAGAGCTCCAGGATGAAACATGATTGGCAGCGGGTCCGCCAATAAATTGTAACCGTAGCACCCAAAAACCGAGCAAATCTACTTCCACGCGTGGTCCTTGCATTTTGTGTCCTCCATTCTGGAGAGACGACTATGGTAAAGCCATAAAACGGCCATAAAGCAATGCCCATCTTTCCTCACCCCCCACGCTGGTCACTCTCAGATATTTCTCAATCGCTCTGACCTCAAGGACACTGTGTCTCTCTCAGCTGTCACCTGGAGTCTCACTGGCCCTTGGACTCCATCTCCTTTCACTCCTTTCATTCCATTTTTACAGGCCTCATTGATATGCTCCACAGCAGCTCGGCTGCATCTGTCTACATTCTCCACCATGTGCTCTACAGCAGGTTTGTGACCCCTTGACATTTCGCCCGTTTAACTGAAACACAGCAATTCAGGAGCCTGTACATGAGCTTAACGTGCCTGGATGTAGATATATAAATGCAAACGAGTCAATTTAGAAAACTTGCAACTGGATGTTTTTTCTTCAACAAATTCATTTGCATTAATTGCTACGTCCAGTACAGAAATCTGTAGTAGCCAAGGTTTTAAAAAAGCCTCATTAATATCTCTCAGCACTGCAAAGCATTGCTTTGCTAATCAGTATCTGTAGCTTGTTTACTGGTATAACATACAGTAATAACATCTCTTATATTAAGTTGTATTTCTTAGTACGCTGACAAATAGTTTTTATTTGTTGTGTGCATAAATCTAACTGCTGTATTTTTAGTGAGGTTCATGCCTAAAATTAGGAAGCGTTTTGCCAGTGGAGTCAGAAAAATACACTTCAGAATGCGTTTAAATAAAATAAGCTTCTCGAATGAATCTTCCTGATGTTTAGATTATGCTTTTGTCTTGTTTTCCAGAAAAAAAACGATACATAAAATGCAGCGAGTGGATATCGTCTGAGACACGCTTCTCTCGCTTACATATTTCAGATGGTTAATACACTGTTTAAAAGAGCTATTGCACGGCACAATTGATTTGTCTGAGCTTTAGGGGAAACACGACGCCGCCGCTGACAGAAGTCAGATTCACTGCACCCAGGTGTCCTGGCTCTAAGTCGTCCTTTTTTTTCAAATCAAAGCTCGGAGCCTTGCTCTTGTGAAGTGTGGCGAAATCCGCAGATGGAGGATTTAAAAGGTTTGCCGCTGACTGTCTTTGGTTCTCCGGCGCTGTGAGGTGTCATGAAAGATTTCTCTGCTTTTGTAGAAACATGTTGCGATAACCTTTACGTGATTGCCTCTGTTTGTTTGCTCACTCTGAGGAATGGGCATAAATAGGCGTCTCTATCATCGTGAATTTCCGTGAAGTTTACGCCGCTGTTTGATGTAAATTGAGGAACCAGTGATGACTCTGCATATTGACTTCATCTTTGATGGTACATGCCGGGTGAGGATAGCGTTACGGCGAACTGGTACCTTTTCTAACTGTGCCTCTTTCATGTCTGCCTGCAGGTGATGTGGCCCCCTACTTCAAAACGGAGCCAGGACCTCCGGAGATCCACCTAGAAGGGAACCGTCTGGTCATGACCTGCCTGGCGGAGGGCAGCTGGCCTCTGGAGTTCAAATGGATGCTCAACAACACAGATATCACAGCCTTCTCCCCCGAGTACAAGTGAGTGCCAGCTTTCATCTTAAAGCTTTCTGGAGATGAAGTCCAGCTTAGAACTGTCTCAAGGTTACAACGAGAGAGAACAGCAGAGGCTCACGGTTAATATGAGAGACAAAAAGTCTAATATTAATCCCGCCTGCAGCTTTTCTTCTGTACAAGCTGCACATTTATTCACTGTCTGTGGCAGGTATATTAAATTTGTTCAAAACATGACCGTTAACCCTTAGAATAATATTCTTATTCTGCTGTTGTCTTTTATTGACCCGCTTGAGGAATCTTTCTCATTACTTAAATAATGTTTAGTTTTTAATGAAAGCAGCTTTTGTATTTTTTTTTTTTTTTTAAAAGTGTTGAATGTAGATGTTCAGAATTCAGATGTTTCCAGTGGGAAAGTAATGTTCAAAACAACTGAAGCTCTAGAAATTACTACAGAAAATAATTTTCTTAATTTCAGAGAATCTAATCATCAACAAATCATGGTGGGAGAGGTGTTCAGAAGAATTTAACCCCTCAAAATATGAAGCTTGTGTTTTTGTTAAAGCACTTACTTTTGTTCTTCCATACGAAGGTTGTACTTCTTATTTTTTTAAAAACAGATTTAAAGTTTCTTTATTTTTGTTTTTTTCTTTGTCAAATGAAGGTCACATTAAAACTGGCTTGGATACTTTAAACAGGCCTTCATTTATTTTTGATATGGCTGCATTTCAAAAGTTATGGATTTTTTTGGTTTGTTTTGTTGTCTTTGTGCTACATGTTCAGTATTAAAATATAAAAATACCTGTTTTAATTGTGAAGATCTACTGTAAACAAAAGAGAGAAATCATGAAAGTCAATGTGAAAAATAAAGTCAAGGAATATTTTACAGAGTGATGAAACTGAAATTGCGACTTTCTTTTCTCCTCTGTTGTGATGTATTTATCGAGTGAAATGACTTCTCAAACAAAAGAGTCTAGGACGGGACTTGATTTTGTTCGTTAGGAATTGACTGGATTGTAGAAGGTGTTATTAATTGGGTTTCCATGTGCAGAATTGGAATAGTTTTGTGAATAAGCACAAAGAGTCAAAGAGAACAAAATAGCAAATTCCTGATCAGCTGGCACTTTTCATATATAATTTTAATAAATAATAAATTACTTGTGCCTCACGATGAGCAAAATGAAGGTTGGAGAGATGAGTGCCTGCTGTTTGGAAGCACAGTCGTGTAAGACAGTTCTGGGATGCAGTCCACTTCCAGAACAAAAATGTACAGATAATGTTCTCACCCCCTTGTCATCCAAGATGTTCATGTCTTTCTTTCTTCAGCCATAAAGAAATTATGTTTTTGAGGGAAACATTTCAGGATTTTTCTCCATATAATAGACTGCTATGGTGGCCTGAGTTTGAACTTCCAAAATGCAGTTTAAGGCTATGTTCACACTTGGCGTATTTTTTGAAACTGCCAGCGCCTGTTTTACATTATAATCCTATGGAGTAAACCGTGTTTTCAAAAAAGTCCTGAGCGCTTTTTTAAACGCCACCGCCGGCGTCTTTTTCTGCAGCTCAGAGCGTCTTTTCAAGTTGAGAAAAGTTCAGCTTTTCTGAAGAAACGCCCTACGTCAAGCGCCTTTTTGACAGCTGACCAATGACTAGCCAGAACTGATGTTTCCATAACAACAAGAACAACAAGAAAAAAAATGGAGAAGGTACCGGTGGATAGACTTTAATTTTATTGTTGTGAACCGTCGCTTCGGGCATCCCTTTTTCGAGTCCCGGCTGACAGACCCTTCCCTGTTTTTTCTTCCCCTTCCCCTTTTTGGGGTCATTCCACAAAATCTGTGCCTTTTCCACTTGGAAAAATTGAAAAATAAAATAAGTTTAATCAATATTTTTGTAATATCCATGAAATGAAGGCAGCTTAAAATAACAAGAAATTGTACTGTGCCATCTCAGGCTATGTAATTTATTATTTTATGACTATTTTTCTACCTCATGTTTTGGTATTTTTGTCAACGCTGTTACTGACACAAGCATTACTAGATGTTTAAAAAGAACTCATATGTCACCAAATGATAGAGGCATTAGCTCAATAATATACAGAGGGTGACCTTTAAAATGTTTGAATTTTACACAGACAATCTTTAAAAACAGGGTCAAACTTAATCTCTGTTACTCACATTTCAGAACCTGTTACTCTGAAAAGTTGACAGTAACAGGTTTGCCAATTTCAAACAAACTGGCTAATTGCTCACTAAAAGTTAATTTCACAAAAGCACATATTGTACACTTTGAAAGGATTTTACTTGTAGATACTGATTATATTAAATGTAAGAAATATTTTTTTAAGTTTACGTTTTAAAAATGGTAACAGGTTTGACATTCAACCCTCAGTCAACCCTCATAAATCATCAAAAACAGAACATTATAGAGGAGTAAGAAAAACATGCTTATGTTTTAAATGTTGTAATCCTGTTTGATAGATGATGTAACCTCCTAGAAGTGATCTCACTTGAATGTACTTTACAAGGGTTTTTTGATGAGGGTAACAGGGCTGACTTGAAATTAGGGAACACCAATAAAATGATTTATATTTTATATAAAAAATGCATACTTATGGCAAAAACTTTGCTACAATTGCATTACAACAATATGGAAATTTGATTTTTATATCATTTTGCCTTCATTTTGCAAAAGTCCTGCTGAAATAGAAAAAGCATAGTGATGGACAGACCTAAAACCTTACCAGCGTAAATGCTATTTAAATGATTTAAAATATTTAATTGACTTTTTATGTAATATTCATGAAAGCATACATAGTATTGTTATGTTTTTACATTGCACATTTATTTGTTATTATATTAAATCTATGTTTGATTATTTCTTAGGGACACAAAAGGCACCGATTTCGCAGAATGGCTCTTTTGTAAATTAAGGGATTTTTGTTTTTCAAAATTTGGCGTTGCCATCACATATTTCTGATTCAATACTTCAAAAATTCACAATGCGTATAAAATAGGGAGACAGAAACATAGATATTGTTTGCTAATTGCTGTGATCCTTTAATGTGGTGTAGTGAAAAAAAGCCCAGAACTGAGAAAATACCCCCTAAAAGTTGTTGAATTGTCTTATTAGAGGTGGTACTATTATTCTAGCTGTATGAATGTTTAAATGATTCTCCTCATGTTAAATCTGTTGAAGCAGTTTTATGAAGCAATTTTAATGTTTATTTTAATGCAATGCCTTCCCCCATAGACTTTCATTGTGATGGAATTACTGTCGACACAATTCTTGTTTGCTTTTACAAACCGAAAAACGAATGGACATTATTTTCTGTGACAGATGGTGTCGACGGAGCTTAACTTGTATTGAACCTGGAACGTGCCTTTAATCAAGAATGAAATGGCTAGCAGTGCATTCAGATAATTTTTAATTAAGTTTTTTTCTTTCGAGAGAGAGAGAGAGATTTCTTTCAGTTTATGCAGTAGTACATTTAATCAACAGTATAATTTCCTAGTTGAGGTCTCTCCATGCCTTATGTTTAATTTCTCAGTAATGATAGCCTCTTAGCCTGACCTTTTTTAATCAGCGTACAGCCTCTGTGGCACTCAGCATTTCCTCAGATGTGTGGAGTGTTAAAGCTGCTGAAGAATTGGCCCTACGGGTTCCTTCTGTCTTAATAGAAGAGTCTGCGGCGCTGCCCAGCTCTCTTCAGAGACGAATAATGCTTTCATTCGTTACCTGAAGTGCACTGCCGACACCTGATTCACAGTTAATGTCAAATTTTACATTAGATGTTTTGATTTATCTTTCATTCAGGAGTCGTATACATGCTAAAGTAGGCGTTTCGCATCTTCGCGCCTTCCCGTGTCAAGTGTTTTCACATTTTGTCCATCTATAGAACTGGTTTGCTCTAATTGGTATTGCTTTTCTCATTATCTTTCATCACCTAAACAGCACGCTCAGAGCTGCCGCGGTACTGCTATTGAGTTGCCGTGATGGAAGAAAACCACCACTGAGATGCTCGAACCCACCGGATGGCATTTTCAGAGATGTAAACAGATTCGGCTAAGTAGTGAGCAACAGCGCATTAGTCATGTATTCAGCGTAATCGGGAAATGCCAACGGATTTTAATGCCCCGGCGTTCGCCACCTCTGCTTTGGTCAAAATGGCCTTTTGGCTGAAATCTGTTATTCGTCATCATGGCTGGGCATGGAGAGGAGTTCCTGTGTGCCGTTTTGTTCACGCTAATGTGCGAGCTGGCGAAAAAAGTATAGTCGTGACTGCGAGGGTGAACCTTTTAAACCCAACCTTTCTAAATGGGAACAGATTTGAGTCGAAAATCCTTGAATTTGTTGGCAAATAGCAGGGAACTGTTGTTTTTCTTGCCTTTTTTTAGCATCCTAGGATGTGAATTAAAGTTGTTGATTTTGTTTCTCTCTCTTAGGTACACCATCTCCTCTCTCCAGCGCTCCAATATGGGTGTTTATCAGTGTGTGGTGAGAAACAGGATGGGCGCTCTGCTTCAGAGGAGAGCCGAGATACAAGTGGCATGTGAGTTGATGTAGTAGATCAGATCAGAGCTTTGAATTTTATTTTGTTTTTGTTCTATGATATTGTATGAATTTAGACAACTTAAAGGGGTCATCGGATGCCCATTTTCCACAAGTTGATATGATTCTTTAGGGTCTTAATGAAAAGTCTCTAATATACTTTGATTAAAAATTCTTAATGGTTTTGTACAACAACACCCTTTTTACCTTGTCAAAATGAGCTCTGCAAAAATCATCTCATTCTATGGGGTTGTTCCTTTAAATGCAAATGAGCTCAGCTCACCCCGCCCCTCTCTTCTCGCTGTGGAATGACGAGCTTGTTTACTTTAGCCGCATTTAGCCACGTTTAGCTGCTAAACTTCCTAACTACCACGTTATAAGGACAGGCGATCGCAAAGATTCATAAAAAAATGCGTATACACACTTCTGCTGTAAGTGAAGCTGGATCACGAATGATTTGCGCGAACATAGACGGATACATGTAGAACGGGAGGCGCATTTCATTCACAAACAAATGTAATCCACTGCATCTTCAGCAGCTCAGACGTCGGGAGTAAATGAGGACCACTACGTTCATTATTAAATCCAGCAACACAACTTCTCAGTCGCTCAATCGGATATATTCTGGTCTAACTTACATCCCTGCTTTGGCATTGAAACAAGGAAAGTTACTGGACTGTGACAGCTAGTCTGAAGTAAAACGCTCATGTCAATCAGCTATCGTGGGAGCGGCCTCTGCCGGTGTGACGGCACACTGACAGGCATCTGAGAACGGCTCGATTTGAAAAAGGGGATATTATTTTTACAGATAAATTCAAAAGCACTGCGTGGATTTTAATCATTATGGGGTAGATTTGTACATACACTGCCAACACACATTAATGTTCAAACAACATGAAAAAGTGAAGTTTGCATCCGATGACCCCTTTAAATATACAATATGTGTGCATGCACTACAGTTCAGTAGTTTGGGGTTTGTATTGCTACAATTTAAAAGAACTGTTTTCTATTTTAATATATTTTAAAACGCAGTGTATTCTTGTGATGACAAAGCCGAATTTTCAGCATCATTACTCCAGTCTTCAGTGTCACATGATCCTTCAGAATCAGGATTCTTGGATGAATAGAAAGTTCAAAAGACCAGCATTTATCGTAAATATTTTGTAACATGATAAATGCCTTCACTCTCACTTTTAATCAGTTTTGTGTATCCTTGCATAAAAGTATTAATTCTAAAAGTATAAAAGTATTCATTCTTTTCAAAAAATAATCTACTGAGTCCAAACTTTTTAACGGTAGTTTATATATATATATATATATATATATCATACTTTTATGGTGCTTTTGCATCCTTGCTGAAGCTTGAAAGCTCCTCATTTTTAGTAAATGCATGGGGAAGAGGCAAAAAGCATATTCTCTTCCTTGCACTCAATGTGAAGACCTGAGTGATACCTCTTAAAGGTTCACTGGTATGCTTTGAATAAGGCCAGATTTACACTGAATGAGGAAGATGGCTGTGGTAGAAAAGCTGACTTTTTAGGCTTGGACCTTGACTCTAAGCATTTAATACATGCTCTAAAAGGTGCACATTGACCCAGACTGACTGTTCCAGACACTTCAACATTTCAGCTCAGAAAAAAATTCAGCTGTGATGGAGTTATCACAAAATAGGCCATGTTCATGCTAGTGATAATATGAGAAATAATTACTGTAAGAACATCTTTCTCCAAACCAAACCAGCAGACAAGTTTGGTTGTTAGATGAAGTGTGTAATTTCAGCATATTCTTTTTAAAGGGATAGTTCACCCAAAAAATGAAAATTCCGTCATTAATTACTCACACTCATCTCGTTCCAAATCCGACCTTCATATATCTTCGAAACACAAATTAAGATATTTTTAATGAAATCCGAGAGCTTTCTGACCCTGCATAGACAGCAACGCTCACTTCAGAAGGAAACACAATGCAGAAAAAGCCGGGGGGTGAAAACTTTTTGAATTTTAAGATCAAGGTAAATTTACCTTATTTTGTTTTCTGGGAAACATGTATCTTCTGAAGCTTCTGAAGGGCAGAACTAAATGAAAGAAATATGATATTTAGGCAAAATAAGAAAAATGTACACATCTTCATTATGTTCAAAAGTTTACACCCCCTGGCTCTTAATGCGTCGTGTTTCCTTCTGGAGCATCAGTGAGCGTTTGAACCTTCTGTAATAGTTGCATATGAGTCCCTCAGTTGTCCTCAGTGTGAAAAGATGGACCTCAA
>JAHKKF010537510.1:0-21765 GCA_019740295.1 Labeo calbasu
AAGTATTTTTAACGCATTAATAATACCATACATTTTATGGTCTTATTTATCATTGTAACCAGTTATAATACATTATTATACTTATCTTTTCATGACAAACAACCAGTTTCAGATATAACAAGGAATCTGCAGATATTATAATGCGTTTTACTTGTGGTTACAAAAAGTTTGCATTATGAATACATTTGTGATGCATTATAGATAAAGGCTTTAAGTAAAGTGTTACTAAAAAGTCTGCAGGGCAGGTTCCATAGTGTGGAAAAAGGTCAACATGTATTTAATGAACGATATCATTCCCAAACTGCATTAAAATACAAATAGCTTATAGCTTGGCAAGCTACAGTGCATTTTCAAAGAAGCTTCCCCAACATTACTCAAAAAAAAAAACAGTGTCTTGGGACTTAATGCTGAAAAATTGTGTACTTTTCATCACACACACACATAACAGAAATGCTGTACTACACATTACGTGCAACACATTGTTAAGAGATGCTTAACAAGAAAATGTATTTTGCATGATAAAACAGGCCGATCACATTACATGCAGAAGTGGTAGAAAGTCAACATTGTGATTTATGCATACTTCCCTAGATAGAAGAGAAAAAAAGTATGTGAACAGAGTTGCATTTCTGAATTCATAGCATACTAAGATTCTGAAGTGTGCATATGATGGACACTTCACTATCCCATGAGACCCCAGGAGAGAATTTGTGAGTGGCAGTGAAGCGACGCAAGTGACACTGTAGGTCACATGATAATGATAACATGATGAATATAGTACATCAGGATTATAATCATAATATATAATACTTTTTTAATGGTTGCAAAGTAAGCACTTATTCCAAAGAAGTGCCTACCCAGAAAGCATGTGATTTGGGCCTATGTATCTTACAGTGAACGGCTTTAAATCTGTCCCAGGAAGCTGTAGACACAACTGTCGGTGCAGTCAAGCACGCAGGTGCAGCGTGAGGGAGTTATTGCAATTAATTAAGCTGGGAACAGATGAACCCTGTGTGTGTGCACAAATGTAAGTGTGTATGTGAGTGGAGACACAGAGGAGTGAGCACTAATTAATTAAGTCAGGTTTTTGCAGAGGTGTAATCAGATGGACCTCATTATGTATGCACTGCCCACATTCAGAGTCAATCATGATATCCTGCACTGAGGCTAACCTGTGATGTCCAAACCATTCATTACAGGAAGGTCCATGAGGATGATCCTGCACAGCATTACACAGCAGTGCTAAACCACCGCAGATGCGCACATACAAAAGCTCTCATGGTATTGTAATTATTTTATTCTGTAATTGTCACGCTACTATAATTATTAATGTTCTGTTGCCTGGAAGGCAAGAAATGGAATAAATGAACAAAGAGTCACTTTAGTTTTCATTTCAAATAAGTCATTTTTAATATATTTGACCCTGGACCACAAAGCCAGTCATAAGGGTCAATTAAGCTGAATAAATAAGCTTTCCATTAATGTATAGTTTGTTAGGATAGGGCAATATTTGGCCGAGATTTGAAAATCTGGAATCTAAGATTGATCATAAAAGAAAATCGAGAATTTTGACCCATACAATGTATTTTTGGCTTTTGCTGGTGCGGTTGATCTGTTAGAGCGGTTTATTTGAGTAAGTGTGAACGCTGGCATCCGAACCGTGGTGCGCACCAAACAAGGGGACCGAGACCGCTATAAGGTGGATTTCACACTGGGCACATTTGCTACGGTCCGAGCCCGGGCGCTCTTCCTGGTGCCCCCCCGCAGCGTTGGTCTGGTTTCACATGCAACTTGATTCTGGCACGTTTGCGTTCAAATGACATCAGGTAGTCTCGGGTTCAGCACCCCGGTGGGCACCCGCGTTCGCATGACAACTTTCACACTAGCCAAACTTACCGAACTCTGAAGTCAAACGAACCCGGTTGCACACCAAACGTGCTAAGATGGGTCGCGTTCCTGCGGTTAGAATGAAGTATGAGCGCAACACGGACCACATACTTCTAAACTAACTAAAAACAGAAATAATGACAAGATGCAACGCTATGCGACATGATTTCACGCAGGGAACAAGTGGTGTATTCACAAAATGATCGGAGGGCAAACGTGGAGCAACGAGGAGGTAAAGTGCCTTTCATGAGCTCTTTGTGAGTTTGCAGGTGGTGAAAATAAAATCATATACACGCAACAATGAGCGCTCCAGCAGACGGCATTAGGTGTATTCGGCTTAAAGCGGCACTGAGCAGACAGATTAGTGAATGGGTATTTTAATGTCAAACACCCGCAGGGCCGTTTTAAGTCAAACGCACCTTTTCCTTTAGTTTGGAGCCTTCAGTGAGTTAGGTCACGAAATACGTCATACAGCCCGACCAATCAGGTTGTGAACGTATCACTGTGTCTTTAGGTTCGATATCTTTAGGTTCGCCGTCAAAAATGGCAGTGTGAAGCTAAGCGGACCAGTACCAGTGGTTTGCCCCAAATGAACCAAACGAACCGAACTACAAGTGTGAACTCACCGGACTGGTTTTGTGGTCCAGGGTCACATTTAGTAGTAAATATGTGACCAGTATTACAAATATTAAATGTTTACAGCCGGAGTTTTCAACCTTTATCAGCCAATCCAGTGACACTTTGTTTAAAAAAGCAGGGTATTTTCCGGGTAACGATTTTTATTATACAGCTTTCTAGAATAATTGATTTAATATCTGATTTGTCTTGTGGCATTCAAGGGTTATAATATTTGCGGTTATTTATGGTCAACACTGGGTACATCCCAATTGCATAAAAAAGTCTGCATATCCTGGCATCAAAGCTCTGTCGAAGGCCATCTAATTTTAAAGGATCCTTGGAAGGCAGCCTTTATTTCATGTCCTTCTTTCTGTGAATATTGAAGGATGCATTGTGCGTATCCTTCGTGTCCTCAAATCAACCACAATCCTTTGTGCACTTTCCAATTCACAAAAAAAGATTTGGCGGAAAATGAGCTGGCATTGAATCCACTGTGTAATGCAAGAAAGAAAAAAAAAATTTTTGGCATTGAAGACATTGTTTTGTTGTAAATAAATCACATAATGCTAAACTCTTTACTGAGACCTCAGATTGTTGTAATTCACTGTATTTATTTATGATATAGACATGAGCGCCTACTAAACCGCCCCATTCAATTTCTTGGGAAAACGGTCAATTTTGTATGAATTTGTATGATGTGCATGCAAATATGTGAGTTTTAAAATAAAACCATAAAGGTCTACCCTTAAACATAACTACCACTGGGATGTAACCAGATCATATGAATTCATACAAATTAGCCATCAATTTGACAAAGCATAAAATGCACTCTAGTATTTATTTTTAAGGGCGAGTTTAGCCTAAGAAGCCTCTGAAGGACTATTACGTCATTCTTCCGTCATTCTCGTATCACACCACAGACCAACTCTCTCTTGTTTCATACAAAAGCAACTGCTGCCATCTTGAACCTCAGTTATAATTATAGAAGTCTTTAATTTGATTATTATTATTCTAATATGGTCAACTATTATTTACCATTTATGCATTTGGCAGATGCTTTTATCCAAGCAACTTACATAGCATTCAAGGAACATATTTACATTGTTTTTCAGTTATCTTTCTATTTCTGGGAATCATTGCTAGTATCATGCTCAGCTACAGCCCTATTATTGCAGTCCTGTTGTGTTTTTATTATTATTATTATTAGTAGTAGTAGTAGTAGTAATAAGTTGATTTACCTACAGTGGCTGTTTTTTGTATGTGTAAGATTTAAACTTATTCACATGCGAGGTGCTGTTACTTGCTTAGAGTAAAAGAACAGATGTGTTTTTAGTTGATCATAATGTTGCTTGGTGAGGCGCTGTAACACACCTGGTGTGAACATTACAGTGTGTGACAGAAGGGAATGAAAAGTCAGGCGGCAGAGACGCACTTTATTTCATCAGAGAGCTGAGATCATTGCCACGTGTGAAAAAAAAAAAAAAACGTTGTGGGCTTATAATGTCTTTCCATATTTACAGAATATGTATGGGATTTCAGACTACAGTAATGTCTTATGTATGTACAGGTTAACTGTAATAGTGACATTCACAGTACTGTGTTGGCACTTTTTTGTTGCTGATTATGCTGATTCATTTGTTAAAGGGATAGTTCACTCAAAAATTAAAATTCTGTCATTAATTACTTACCATAATGTCATTCCAAACCCGTAAGACTTTTGTTCAAGAGCTTTCTGACCCTGCATAGACAGCAACCCAACTGACATGTTCAAGAAAGGTAGTAAGGCCATCGTTAAAATAGTCCATGTGACATCAGTGGTTTAACCGTGATATTATGAAGCTACGAGAATACTTTTTGCACTCAAAGAAAAATAATGACTTTCTTCAACAATTTCGTCTCTTCCGTAGCAGTCTTCGACGCACGTTCACGTGTGGTGCTGCTGACGCAGGAGCCAGCATTCTGATGTAGAATTTCTCTTAGTTCATCCTCTGTATATTCTGGTTCAAATAGATAAGACTGGGACAAAAATTGCAAGTCATCCTCTCTGTTGAAATCTTCAGACATGTTTACAAAGACTGTTTGATGTACAGAAGACTGTTTGATGTTTCTCACACTGCACTCCACTGGACACAAAACATATTCTCGTAGCTTCATTACGGTTGAACCACTGACGTCACATGGACTGTTTTAACAATGTCCTTACTGCCTTTCTGGGCCTTGAACCTGGAAGTCTTACAGGTTTGAAACGACATGATGGTGAGTGATTAAAGGAGAAGTTCACTTGCAGAACAAAAATTTACAGAGAATGTACTCACTCTATTGTCATCCAGGAAGTTCATGCTTGTCTTTCTGCAGTCATAAAGAAATTATGTTTTTTTGAGGAATACATTTCAGGAATTAAATATTTGAGTTGATTCAACTTAAAATTTTGAGGCAAATGGGTGACAAGCCCAGCTTTTAAGTTTAACAAACCAAATATTTTTGTTTAGTCAACTCAAATATCTAAGTTGTCACTTAGTACAACATAACATTTAAAGTGGACTGAACTTATTTTGGTTGTCTGAACTAAAAATTTTAAAGCAGCAGGGTAACAAATTATTTTAAGTTTACTCAACAAATGGTGTTTTTTTTTTTGTTTTTTGGTGTAGTTCTGTGGTGCGCATGTGTAAGCTAATCTGTGTAATCCGGGTCAATACAGTTAGGGTGTCGCAGTTTTTCCTTTTTTTGGAAAGGGCGTTTGACCTATAAATTGTCAATTTGTTTAGAAAATGACCGGTCGTTTCAATAGATAAGACCCTTTTCCTTGCATAGGATCGTTTAGAGCCATTTAAGGCTGCATTTAAAATGCATTTTGGACATTCAAACTCACGAACACCATTGAATTCAACTATATGGAGATAATTCCTGAAATGTTTTCCTCAGAAAAACATAATATCTTTATGACTGAAGAAAAAAAGGCATGAACATCTTGGACATCAACGGATTGAGTACGTTATCTGTAAATTTTTGTTCTGGAAGTGAACTACTCCTTTAATGACAGAATTTTCATTTTTTGGTGAACTATTACTTTATTGTAAGAAATTACTATTAGATCTGGTAAAAAGTTTTCAAAGTGTATGTGTGTGTGGCCCTAGAAACTCTTCCACTCCACAGACTCGTCACATAACTTTTCCTCCTGACATCCCTCCTGACTATCGCTCCTGACACTCGTCTCAGGTTGAGCTCCTGTGAGGTGGAGGTCCTCTGCTGGGTCGACTGCCTCTCACTCATCTTTTCCCACCTACAGCATCTCTCTCAGTCTCTCAGCGATGCACATATGCAGATTTTACGTTATTTATGAAACACGGTATAAGGTCCCATCTCGCTTCAAAGCCTTTTGTCAGCACTTCTTTCTCATTCTCTCTACTGCTCCCACATCTCAGCGCAACGTTCCAGAAACCTTCTGTGGATCAAATGTACCTACTCCAGATATGTTATAAACAGATAATTTTCTAAAACCCCAGCCAAATCTTAGATTAAGCAAATGCAAGGATAAGTCCACTGATTTAGTGCTTTCTATGATGCCATAAGTACTTAAAAAGTACTTTTATCATTTCACAGCAATGTATTTATTTTTCATCCATTATTCATATTGTACAAACAGTTACAGTTAGTTGCTGTATTCATTAATTAAAGATAAAACAACTGCAATCTTATCTAGTCTCTCTTAGAGACTAGAAGGTATTCTTAGCTACATCATCTAAACATATATAACCTGCTGCTTAATTTCAGACAGATTTTTTTATTTCCCCCAGATTCAAATATGGTTTAGCCATATAACGCTCAGTATTAAGCTGTTGGCACATATCATTGGCCTTCTGCCACTCTGTCATTTTGAAAATGGCACACAGCCCCTAATTGTGACACTTCAGACACTTTCTGCCAGGGACTTCCTACTCCTGTCAATTAAATGCAAATTTTAAATGCCTAAATATATGGCTCACTCTGTAGAATTATTTTATACTTCAGGGTTAGGTTTTATATTATGTAAGGTAGTTTCTCTACAGTGGTTCTCGTTGTATGAATGCCGGAATGATTGAAGAAACAGCATGATGGTGTAAAACTACACACATTCGTGTCTATTACCAGCCACTGCTACTTTCAGCACAGACAGAAATAAGTGCAGTTATAACAATAAAATACAGTATGTGGGAAAGCACTGTGAAATATTGAATCAAAAATCTGGACTGCATAATGTACATGAAGGAAATACTGTCCTTAAATTTATAATTGAAAGGTGGCATTCTTACTAAAAAACATTAATTTCTATAATTAATGCTCTAATGTACAACTTAAACTAGTACAACCTAAGCTTACTTTATTTCATTTTATATTTATTTTTTACTTCCTTATCTTTAATACTTTATTATTAACTTTATTTAAATGACTAAAATGATTTTTAAAAGATCAGTTACTGCAGCTAACTAACATTAGCAATGCTACTAACTGTAACATTTCTCAGTAGCTTGACATTATTTCAGCTGTTCTAAAAACAATAGGCAAATTTTTATGCTGCTACCAACATGTAGCAGCATAGCCTAACAAAATGTCACATCACTTTTTTTTTGTGTTGCGGATATGGCTTTACAACTGAGTGAGCAGAGGTCAAGGAACTCTACAAAACCTGTAGCAACAATAATTAAATAAACTTTCTTAAACGTCACCCCCTCTCACAAATGTAGCCTTGGAATGTCTGATTCATTCAACTGAATCAATTGTTAAAATGGACACATTCAGCCCTGTGAACTTTTATAAAAGAAGCTCTCTAAAAAACATTGAATTTGTCCACTAAAACATTTAAGAAACAGTGAACATACACACATCACAGGAGAATTCTTTCTTATTTTGTTTTAAATGAATGAAAATACCCATTACATTACTGGCACATATCAGATTTCATAAAACGGTTAGTTCCAGTCCTTGCTTGTGATTAGTCAGCTGTCTTTTATTCAGGATAAAGCACTATGACCGCTTCACTCAACGGTTTTTTGTATCACTGCACAACACCCTTAGCAACACAAACAATCAAAACAGCATCAAAACTATTCCATTTATTATGTATTTCGACAGAATTAATTGTTTGTTATTTATTTAATGAAGTATGAGTGACCCCTGCTGGCGTTGTATTGCGTCATTTACCTTTAATTTTAAGACCACGCCCTTCCCTGTCAGAGAAACTCTTCTCCTGTGGGAGGAACGTTTATGTGTGCGCGTGTCTGTATGGATGTCGCAGTTTCCGAAGTGAGGAGGGAGTATTACTGTATTTATTCGTTTTCTGTTTCAGGTATGATTCTGTATGTCCACGTGTCCATCTGTTCACTGTAATGTAGCTTACAAACTGGCACTGTGCAACGAATCGGTCGGTTTTAAACTAAAAAACAGAAATCAGACGTTTTCTCATGTTGAGAGATAAGCAGATGTAACGTTATGTGTGAAAATATCATTTATAAAACAGATTATTCTGTCCTTGATTCTGATTAGTTGAGCCCCACTGAAAGCTGTTCTAAATTACTTTAGAAACATACACCTTTGTTTACGTCTGTGTGTTGCTCAGCAACCACTTTGTTGCAACCACAAGCGTTTCTGTGGAACTACATTGTTTGGCGGAAGAATAATGTTTTTATTTATATCATTACACTTTACTTGCTCTGTTTTATTTTGTGAAACCCTACTATGTATATGGAATAACCGTTTTATAAAAGCAATAAGCCCCATGAAGCTGTGGTTTGCAGTGAATTCATAACAGCTTCTTGGGGCTTATTGCTTTAAATGGTGTTAAAAAAATAATGACACAGCGGATGAGAAGAGCTCCTGTTCTCTCTTTTATTTTAGGAAGAAGGGTCTTATCTAGTGAAACAATCAATCATATTCTAAAAAAGAAATTTTAATTTATATACCTTTTAACCTCATCTTGTCTAGCTTTGCGTGAACTCAGTTGACTTTCATTGCATGGTTAAATAACCCATTGTTTCTGGCTAAAATATGAGTCCTCTATCCATAATATTGCATTTTCCAGTGAAAAATTTCTCTTGTCTGAAACTGAGAGAAATATGCAAGATCAAATATGCAAATATGTTGGTGGATTTTGATATGAGAGGACAACAGGGATGGACTTTTTCACTGAAGGAAGCTTTATAAACTATAGACTATTGGCCAGAAGCAGTAGTTAAAATGCATCAATAATGGATTTGTCTTTCACAAACACACATCTTTTCACAAGATGTCAATTGATGGACTGAAAACGTGGATTACTTGTAAATAATTGTGATGTTTTTTATCAGCTGTCACGGCACCCATTCACTGCAGAGGATTCATTGTTGAGCCAGTGATGTAATGCTAGATTTCTACAAATCTGTTCAGATGAAGACACAAACTCATCTACATCTTGAATGGCCTGAGGGTGAGTACATTTTCACTTTTGTGTGAACTATCCCTTTAAGTACATATGAAGTCATCTTTTCTATTAACGTCATCACTCCAGGAACAAGCACTCAGAGTGGTGATTCTTTTTCCTCTGTTCCTTTTTAGAATTCATTATGTAAAACTGTGTCTATAAATCTGATGCGCTAATACCTGTAAGATACATAACCTCTAATAGCCCAGCGCCACGCTGGCACGTAGTTTCTGAGCTGCATATTCAGAGGCCTAATATTCTTAGATACTAATTCATAACACCCAACACAGTGTCTGCATAACTTCCCCGTTAATGCGACTACCTTGTTAGTGCGGCAAAAATGTCCTCCTTTAGATATATGCTCAGGGACTGCTCTTAATTAACATCAGGACATTTTGTTACCATTGATGGTTTAGAGAAAAATAATTACCCGCGGATCAATTTATGTGTCATTCCAATTAATAAGAGGTGCAGTAATAACTGGCCGACTATATCTTTACCCATATACTTCTTTCCAGTTTAATTAAGAGAATGCACTCGCTGCGGTTTCCAATGTGCCATAAGTCACACGTGAACATGACGAGGGCTTGACAGCCTCTGGCCTTGGATGTGTTTAACATGGATTAATGGGCACCTGAACACATGTGCTGCGAAAAGCACCGCAAATCAGACGGTAGCCCATGTGAGATGAGTGTTAAAGAGACTGATGTCATCAAAGCAACTCAGAAGACACTTTCTACAATGCTTACTGGTTAAACCATAACAATTATTTAGCAGGTTTCCAGAAATAGTGAAAAATATTCAACATTGACAGCTGCCAACGCTCAAATGCTGGAAAACCAGCAGTAGGGCTGCTTAACAGACAGTAGCTATAACACTTGGCAGTCTCCCAAGGTGTAAGACTGACTACTAAACATGAACTACTGAGAGAGCTACCCAGGAGAATTTAAGGCAGTAACACATTATATTACGGTTGCAAAGTGTGAAAATTCACAGACATGCTCACATTCAGTGTATGGTGGGTCAACAGCTGCAGAAGTTGAACTTGTGCTGCGAGAACACTCGTGATGGATGAGAGGAGATAAGGGTGAGGGATATTATAGCTGTGTTTGCATCCTCTACGCAGGTTATCAGCCATGATTTGGAGTCGCAGCATATTCGTCTGAAACAACAAAGGTTCAAATGCCAGCCTGCTCAGTCATCACGATGACATTTAACACGCGTCGACTCTTTATCCATGCGCTGCTTCGCCCGTACGGCTAATCCTATTTCAATTCCCTTGTGTTATTGTTGCTTCATTTACACATTTTGTCTGGGTGATCAGTATGAGCACCATTGTCACCTGTGCTGGGCAAGTCGCTTTTGCAATCTGATGACATTTTCTTTGTACTTGGATTATTTGCATGTTTATGTGGTCAAATGGCATGACTAAGGCTAACGGAAATTAAGTGTGAAATGATGATGAACATCGGGTTAGTAACCACCTGAACATGACCTGACTGTTTCACACTAACAGCACTACGTAAAAAAAAATCAGACACAAATTTTTTCCACATACTGGGCCAAATCGAAATTGAACATCTTACATTCAGTGCTCATATAGTGTGAATGCAGTCTATGGGACTGAGGAGTTATAAAGTAATATTGATGGAAATATTGATTGGTGTTTAGGACAGTGTAAAGATGTGGACAGTATGGAAGCTTGTTTCTGCCTCAGAGTAAATAAAAACCACCATAGATAAACGGCAAAAGTCATCAGGCTTTTCAAAATAAAAAAACATTGCCAAACCACCATCATCTTGTCTGTCTCACCTGACCTCACTCTACTTGTCGGTTAGCTCGTCGCTAATAACTAAAATCTTACTGTTACTTTACCTCTTACAATTTCTAATTTTCTAATTTTCATATCGTCCTATCGTCAGCCTGTGAGATTGCGGATACATGATACTATTGTGCTAATTTATTTAATTATTTACTTACTTAGTTTCATTGCCGGCAAATGAACCAACACCAGCATAAGGCTAAAAGCAGCCTAATGTTTTCAATATGATTTAATTTGTGTTTAACATGATAATTTAAAAGAATGTGGCGCAAAGGGGTTCTGTTCCCCACAAAACGAGTTACTGTGACCCCCTTTTCCGTCCTCTCCCCTCCTTGCTGAACGGGATCGAATTTGAAAGTGAAAGTAAAACCGGAAAAAACAGCTTGCATAAGAAAGTGATTGCATGCTTTCGCGAGCGCCAGCAACTGCACGCAATTACATATTGCATGCTTTCCACCCGAAACACCCCTTCCCGCTCACTGTGATTTGTGCCTTTGTATTTATACCAGCCACCTCGCGGCAAGTTTCCGAAAAGTTAGGCGCCTAGTCTATTTTTGTCTTGATATTGTCAAAGGCATCAGCAACAAGCGGTGTCTCTGACTATTGTCGATACACAACATTGGAAAATTAAGTGAATTCAAATCCGTATTTTGAGAAAACTAAAGCGTTTTTGACCTTGCATGCATGTAAACCTATTGTAGGAGACTCCCAAAACATTATTAGGAACCCTAAAAATGGCATAATAGGGGCAATTTTAAATTCATCTCACGATTAACAGTTGTTTTTTTTAACGCTGAGGGGGAAACAGGCTTTCATAGGACAGTGAATTCTGGTGAGTACTGAAACGTAACATTTGATATCTCAAACTGAATAAAATATTTTACATTACCATAAGCATGTGGACGCCCGAGCACCATGCTCGTTGAGCATTTAATGACAAAACCACGAACATTAATAAGAAGTTGGAAGGACTTCAATAACAGCTTCAGCTCTTCTGGGATGCTTTCCATTACATGTTAAACATGGCTGGAGGGATTTGCTCCCATTCAGACACCAGAGCCAGAAAAGGCCAGGCATTGATATTAAGCTTATTTCACCAAAAAAATCTGAAATACTAAAATGAAATTGAATAAATTCCTTAAACGGGTGTTTGCTGTGAATAGCAATGACTAGAGAAACCCAGACACAGAAAAAAAAAAACTTTATACACCATCACATATTATAATCACACAGCAGCACAGTGTTAAAGGCCGCCCAATAACGGAGCTCCCCGGTGCCTCTGGGATGGAAACGTCCTTCAGTTAAGTCACATGATCACGCGCTGGACCTTGACAAGTTTCTATCCGGCGCTGATAACTTTCATATACTCTCTGACAAACTCTGTCACCGTAACCTCGGAGACCACACGAAGGGAAGGAGCGTGGAACAAAAGGCTTGAACTCAGACATCACAGGCAGGGAAAGCAATGAAATGTCTGCCTCGACACTGTGATGTTCTGTCAGAGAGCGACACGTCTCCCTCTCCTCCTTCATTTGGCTCCCTATACCTCAAGCCCCTCTCTTCCACTTTTTGCTCTTTTGGCGTATACCCCAGAGCCGGCTGTCCTTCAAACTTATCAACGGGCGACGCCGTTGTGAGCGAGGTAATTAAAAGTCAGCCGTATATCTGGGGAAAGATAAGTGCATTGCGAGCAATGTGTAAAAATGTGGGGTCGGGATAATGAGGGGTTGGGGACTGTTGGGCTGGTTTTAATCAGGGGGACATTCACAGCTAATTGGAGATGAGCTGAACTGGCTCAACCTGGAGAGACACATCAACATGCTGCAGCTAACTGTCCCTCAGGACACACGGGGACGTCACCAGCCTCCCTGCCCTTTCTTCTATCTTAATTGCCATATTGAGTTATGTTAATCATTTTCTTTTCTTGTTAAAAGGTAGTTTTTCTCAACTAATTCAAAGTTGGCAGATGCTGTGCTGGGTGTTTGTGAGTTTCCAGACCCAGAGAGAAAATATGGCTAATTTATAGCAGCCCGGGTGACGCAGGCACAATAACACACTGGCAGGGTTGGAGTCGATTGGCCCTAATGAGAAAGCCGAGGACAGATAAAAAACAAAGCTGCAAAATGCAAATAACCAACTCAGATCTTAGTCAATTAGTTACAAATGCAGGCCTTTGGTGTTTCGCCTTTTCATGTCGGTCCCTTTGCTAAGGTAAATCTTTACAGGGACACAGCTGACCAGGCATATTTTTGTCGTACATACATTTCGTCGTACTGTTACGGCTCCAAATAACTTGTCGTTTATTACCTGCCTTCCTCTTTCACAGATACATAAAACCTACATCGCACACCTCACTGTAATTGTCCTTCATGTGACTTACGCAAAGAGAATCGCAAGCACTTGGATGGGTTGCAAATGTGGAGGCCAGCGTCAGTGCACTTTTCCTTGGCCAGCAGACAGATCTTTGTGTGAGCTGAGAGAATATTTAGAGGCGCCCAGACATGGCCAAAGCTCTAATGATCAGTCTGCGGCTCACCTTGCCTACGGCCTGACAAATAAACGTCACCCTTATTATTCTGACAAATGTCCTTTGTCATCTCTCTGACACACGCTCCTTCTGCAGGCTAGGAACGATAGATAGTGTTTGAAAACAAGTCGCTACATGTCATTCACTGTTTGCTTGGCAGGAACAGGATGGATTGACTCATATGTTGTATAAATTAGTCTGCTATGCAAATGGTGGGGAATCTCTAGTGGTCATGTTAAAGTAATCGCTCATCCAAAAAATGAAAATTCTAACATTCTGCCATTGTTTACTCACCTTCATGTAGTTCCAAACCTGCAGGGGGTCCTGTGTGACCCTAAAGGTGATAATTTTGTGGTAATGACCTAGCTGCTGACTGTACATTATGCAATTTATTATTCAGTAAACAGACGTTAAATATTTATTTAAACTGAAGTTAATTTATAGTTTTACCTGTATATTAACACAAAGGTTCTGCTGGAAATGAATTAGTCCATTGCACTGTACAAAACAACAGGTCTACTAACATGATGAACAATATTGCAGTAATGTGTGTAGTGGAATGATTTTGCTATTCTGACATTTTTCCAAATCAAACTGAATATTAAACAGTGGACAGGGCTTGATTTTAGCAAACCTCTGATTGTAGGCTAAGAAAGTAAATAAGGCCAATTCTGAATTCATTCAGACTTTATTACTGAAATGAACTGAGGTCAGTTTCACTAATAACTGAAACATGGCAGTTGTGTTAGTATGGAAACAAATTTCTGCCACTTAATAAAGAATATAAAAAGGTAATTGCACATTTTATCTCACAATTCTGACTTTGTAACTCGCAATTGCAAGATTACATCTCGCAATTCTGACTTTTTCTCAGAATTGCGTGATACTTACAATTCTGACTTTTTTTCTCAGAATTGTGAGAAATAAACTCGCAATCGTAAGTTATAAAGTCAACATTGCGAGATATAAACTCAGAATTGCAAGTAGTTTGTATCTCACAGTTTTTCTCAGGATTGAATAATAATGTCCAATTCTGAGGCGGGAAAAAAGACTCAAAATCTGGATGAAAAAAGTCAGAATTGAGAAATATAAACTCACAATTCTGACTGTTTTTCTCAGAAATGCAAGAATTGTGAGTTTATATCTTAGAATTTTGAGGAAAAAAAAGTCAGAATTGTGAATTTATATCATGCAGTTCTGAGAAAAATTTAGAATTTGTATCTTGCAATTTTGACTTTTTTCCTCCGAATTGTGAGTTTAGATCTCGCAATTCTGATTTTTTAACTCTCAATTGGAGATTTAAATCTCACAGTTCTGAGAAAAAAGTCAGAATTGCAAAATATAAACTTAGAGTTCTGACTATTTTTCTCATAAATGCAATGCGAGTTGTGAGTTTTTGAGTTTGTATCTCGCAATTTTTACTTTTTTCCTCTGAATTGCGAGTTTATATCTCACAATTCTGACTTTTTATCTCACAATTGGAGATTTATATCTCACAGTTCTGAGAAAAAAGTCAGAATTGCGAGTTTATATCACGCAGTTCTGAGAAAAATTTTGTTTATATATCGCAATTTTTACTTTTTTCTTCTGAATTGTGAGTTTAGATCTTGCAATTCTGACTTTTTAACTCACAAAAGCAAGTTTATATCTCACAGTTCCGAGAAAAAAAGTCCGAATTGAAAATTTAAATCGCACAATTCTGACTTTTTCCTCTGAATTGTGAGTTTATATCTCGCAGTTCAGATTTTTTAACTCACAATTGCAGATTTGTATCTCACAATTCTGAGTTTGTATCATGCAATTCTGAGAAAAAAGGGTAAAACTTTATTTTAAGGTGTCCTTGTTACAAAAAAAAAAATTCAGAATTGCGAGTTTATAGCACGCAGTTCTAAGAAAAATTTAGAATTTATATCTCACAATTTTGAGTTTTTTCCTCTGAATTGTGAGTTTAGATCTTGCAATTCTGACTTTTTAACTCACAATTGGAGATTTAAATCTCACAGTTCTGAGAAAAAAAGTCATAATTGCGAAATATAAACTCACAGTTCTGACTGTTTTTCTCATAAATGCAATAATTGTAAGTTTATATCTCAGAATTCTGAGAAAAAAAGTCAGAATTGCGAGTTTTTGAGTTTGTATCTCGCAATTTTTACTTTTTTCCTCTGAATGGCGAGTTTATATCTCACAATTCTGACTTTTTATCTCACTATTGGAGATTTATATCTCACAGTTCTGAGAAAAAAGTTAGAATTGCGAGTTTATATCATGCAGTTCTGAGAAAAATTGTTTATATATCGCAGTTTTTACTTTTTTCCTCCAAATTGTGAGTTTAGATCTTGCAATTCTGACTTTTTAACTCACAATTAGAGATTTGTATCTCACAGTTCTGAGAAAAAAAGTCAGAATTGCGAATTTATATCTTGCAATTCTGATTTTGTAACTCACAATTGCAGATTTATATCTCACAATTCTGAGAAAAAAGGGTAACACTTTATTTTAAGGTGTGCTTGTTACATGCCCCTCTCTTCTCTTTGTGGATTGATGAACCTGTTTACTTTAGCCGCGTTTAACCGCTAAACTTGCTAACTAGCACATTATTAGGAAAAGCGATCGCAAAGATTCATAAAAAACCCCTTATACTCACTTCTGCTGTGAAGTGAGGCTGGATCATGAATGATTCGCAAGAACATAGACGGATATATGTAGATCAGGAGGCGCATTCCCTTCACAAACAAACTTAATCCACTACATCTTCAACAGCTCAGATGTCGGGAGTAAATGACGACCACTACGTTCATTATTACATCCAGCAACACAACACCTCAATCGCTCAATTCTTGTCTAACTTACATCCCTGCTCCGGCATCAAAACATGGAGGTTGGACTGTTACAACTGATCTGAGGTAAGACGCTAATGTCAATCAACTATCGTGGGAGCGGCCTCTGTGGGTGTGATGCAACGACAGGCATCTGAGAATGGCTCAATTTGAAAAAAGGGATATTATTTTTACAGATTAATTAAAAACCACTGCATGGATTTTTACCAGTACAGGGTAGATTTGTACATACACTGCCAACACGCAGTAATGTTCAAACAGCATGTAAAAGTGAATTTAGCATCCGATGACCCCTTTAAAATAATGTGTAACTGAAAAAAGTCAGAATTGCGAGATAAAAAGAAATCACAGTTACTTTTTTAATATTTTATTCAGTGGCTGAAATGGGCTTCCATACATTTGTATGTAACGGTGTATGAGAAAATGTGTCAGTTACCCGGCAGAGTGGACTAGACAGTAGTGAGTATTAGAAAATATTGATCTGATTGACCAATAAACTATTCCAGAGAACCATATAAGAAAAGTCGTCATACACTAAAGAGATCATACTGTTTTGCACATAGTCTCAATTCTTTGTAGTTGCATTGAACAAATGTAACCAGTAAAACTGTTTCAAAGTTTCTCAATTAATGGTCCATGGAAGATAGTCAAACGCATTTATTACAGCATGTTGTCCATGTGCCAACACACTAGGACTGGTTCAAACAGAACCAAGTTTGCGTTCCACTACACTGCTTTGTAAAATTGTGCTAGATGAACACTTTAACGATAGCACAAGCTGCTTGTTCAGCGTCTCGCACATAGGCGAAAATTGGCAAACTTGTTCTTAAGACGCCTTGTCAAGTTAAAATAAGTTAAAGTGTTAAACACGAGAACTGTTAAACTCATTTTTAAATGCAAGAACGTGTTCTACCCAAGGAATGAAAAATCTCTTTGGCATTAGAAGCAGCAGCAAATGTGGTCAGATGAAATTGACAAACCTCTACTAGTATTCCCAGACTCATGTGTTTCGTGGCTGAAGGCTCTTGGGCAGGTTATTTAAGCGCACTGTATTGCATTGATGTTTAATTTCCTCTCATTAGACCTATCTCCGTGTCTGGCTGCTGCAGTGGTTTTATTTGACTGCAGGCACTGTTTGATGGGATAGAGTGTCTTGCCAAAATTGCCATTCATTAGTAAACAAACTATTTACCCTGAGCACATAAAAGACACCACTTAAAGCCACAGCCGATGGCATGAATCAAAATCCGATAGGGTAGATCTATCAAAAGCAGACTGGCTTCCTTTAATCAGTGGTGTTTTCAGTGCGAAAGCAATCAAGCCTTTACACACTCCACCACTGGTAATTAAAATAAACAGACTGTACACAAACAGAACCACTGACAGAAAAGCAGGGACAGATGAGTTCTGCCTAAACGAGTATGAGTACCGTGTTCAGCTTCTTTCTTTATATAGCTTAATAAGTAAATCTTTTGATTTGACTCTATCAATTTTTTAAACACAAAATGTAAGCACGTATTAAAAGTCTGCAGGTTCTCACACCAGTCAGCTGCTTTTTCCCCCCCGAGAAAACAGCTTGCTTTAAAACGCCTGCTTTAAAATGATAAATGCTGGGTCCCAAACTCATACTATTTGAAATTACACTGAATAATATTGGAAGGTTTGAAGGCTTAAACAAATGCCTGTTGTGACTGCATTCAATCCTGGTGAAAGGCTGAAAAAACACTTTACTTGAAACTACAGCAATCAGGAACGTCATGCTATAAGGGCCATAATTCATGATCAGAAACCACCATTTTAGTAAGGTATGGGTTGAAAAGCACAGAATCAGTCATTTAACCTTCACCAATCTCCTCCAGTCAGCGCTGATTCAATTCCCGCTCCATCAAGCACACGTTTGCAGCTGACTGACCGTCAAAATCAATGAGGCCTACTTGTAAAGTCAACATCGGTTTCCACTGTCTACCAATGTTTTATTTATTTTTTCTGCCGTTTGTTATGCATCAAACGGGAGAATGCTGAAGGAGCCGACGACTGAAAACAAGCTCTCCAGTGTCTATCAACATCGACGTTGCGCTTACATGACCTAAGCTACTCTTTATTGCTCTGACACTTCAGTTCACAAGCACACCGAGTCTAAACCGACTCTCTGATATTTGTTGATTTGGAGCAACATTACTTCGGGTCAGAAGTGTCTTGGTCTATTAACCCAAGAGTCAGCCGTTCAATTCTGGTGAAATCTGTTAAGTAACAGTTCAGTGATTCAGAGCCTTCTCTCTTTCTCTGCTCCGTGCATCTGTCATGTCTGAGCCAATAGGCGCTTGATTTTTTACTTGCAGCAAGACAGGAGAGTTTGAAAAAGCTATTGAGTGAAGATTCAGATTTTGTGATTAATTCGGGCTAAATTTAAAATGCCACGGGTGACTGCCTTGCCCCCGTATAAGAATGCAAAGCATATCTTCTCATTTATTTTATTGTCTCCAGTCATTTACAGGTCAGTTTGGACGTTGCTGTCATTTAACTGAATTAGACCTGCAGTAATGATTAATTAATGGACATTACACAGGAATGAAAACTTCATTATTCTAATACTGCCTAAACATCACCTATTACTTGCAAATTACATCATTAATCTTTCATAAACATGCTATGGGAGTTTCCGAAAGGGCATCGTTGACATTTACAAAGATTCCTCTAGGAATTACTGGGGTGCTGGAGTGTAGATTCGAATGTGAATTTAAATTTTCTCATAGATACCACCATCCCAATTATTATGGAACACTACATGAGTTGCTGAGTACTTATCATTCATGGCAATCTTATGGATAAATCTCCTCAGCACTGCTGTGTTAAAATCATCATAGTGTTTGTAATTACTTACATGATATGATGTTTTTTTCAGCGTTAAGTACAGCTAGGATTTTGTATGATGTCAACAGGCTAATTATAGAGAGAACATTGAAATATAAAAAACGAGTCGTCACCAGCAATTATCGCTCCAATGTTACTGTTTCTAAGCTGCTGTTAATTACACTCAAGAATAACGTGCCGGACAGATCCAAATGATGTGGGTGTTGAATGAATTCCATAGCGATTAAACGTCAATCATTGTGTCATCTGCTCTCATGATAACCACAGACATAATGAATGAAGACATTCATCTGTAAGATTCTCACAGGGCTGTAAATACTGCATGACATTATGTTTGCATCTGAAGTTTTGTGTCTGCAGTATGGAAGTGTGGATAGAGACTGTAAAAGCAAAACAAGCTACGCATGTACAGCAGAAAAGGAAAATGTCAAAACAAGCAATGAAGATATCAAAATCAATAAACTAAAAGAAAACAAAAGGTCATCGTGAAGGAAGATTAATTTCAGACAAGAACAAAAAAGGTATAACGTGTAATCATATAACTCTTCCTGTACAGTAAATCTCATGTTTTACCTCTAGTTTGTAAATTCATGCCCCAGTCACATTTTCTTGGTTAAATAAAAATCTACGTTGTTTTTTACATTAACACTGTAATTCAGGCTATTCATTAAAACCAAGTAAATCTCATCAGTTCAATGTTTTTAAGCATTTATTTCATAATATCTCTAAGGCAGTAACTATTTACACATTATATTTTAGTTAAACAATATATTTTATTCATGAAATTATGTTCAAGCTGTTCTTTTTCATAATAAATGTATTTTGCGATAATCAGTCATCAGAGCTTGGTGAACATGACAGTTATTATAATTGGTTTATCTGAGAATTGTTTTAAGTTCACTTAAATTAAAATTGTTAAATTGAAAGCTCTTAGTTATAATGTTCAATGGCTATAGTCAATGGTTCAATATTAGGAAAAAAATTCATAGAGACATCAGTTGGTATCGATGATACTTGCCTTCAGTCATAAAAAAAAGATGTCATTAAACAAATATCAAAAATATATTTCCTTTATGTTGTTTCTACATTAAGTTGAAGATTGAATGTGAAATTATTGCAATATAAAAGTATAATTAAAAATGGTAATGTTAGGTGGGATTAATCGCGATTCATTTCAGAAAAAATGTGTGATTAAATAGTTAATTTTTTTAATTGATTGACACCACTAATCTCATCGGATGCCCATTTTCCACAAGTTGATATGATTCTTTAGGGTCTTAATGAAAAGTCTATAATATACTTTGGTTAAAAATTCTCAATGGTAGTGTTAAAAAAAAAAAACCCTTTTTACCTTGCCAAAATCAGCTCTGCAAAAATCATCTCATTCTGGTCGAGGCTGCTTTAAATGCAAATTAGCTCTGCATGCCCCGCCCCTTTCTTCTCTCTGTTGATAGACGAACCTGTTTACTTAAGCGCGTTTAGCCGCTAGACTTGCTAACTAGCCGCTAAACTTGCTAACTAGCACTTTATTAGGAAAGCCGATCGCAAAGATTCATAAAAAAACCCGTATGCTCACTTCTGCTGTAAGTGAAGCTGGATCACGAATGATTCGCGTGAACATAGACGGATATATGTAGATCGGGAGGCGTCTAATTATCGTTATTGATAAAATCCCAGAAAATATTGCATACCCCTAATCGTGTAAACCAATCACAGCCGATCGTAACCAGCCATTTTCGATCACATCGCCTCCTCTCACGTGTCTTTCCCCCATTCATTCTCAATTATCCCCCACCAAACCCACCGCACACTTTTAGGGAGTCTGTTAAAACTCAAGTTTTAAATATTCATTACTTCATTTGTTGGAAAGGATGACAGCTGCAGTTCTAATTTTTGAAAAAATGACATTGAAATGGTTTATGAATATATGAATCTCTTTTATACACTATTATAGTTTTAAACACGTAATGATTCATATTTTTTGATAATGGATTTTCATAGCTTGAGATTGAAAGTCTGGGTCGTGGACAAGGGTAAAACAATAAAATCAAGGGAATAATTTGAAAAGTACCAAACCTGGTCTCCAAGTTATTTTAATGTGACCTTCACAAAAAAAGGAACAGTTGAAATCTGTTGGTTTTGAGCAAAATCAACCCCTGGGGCCGGTTGCACCAGACGTAAAAGAGCTGGGTGTAAGCCCTACGCTGGGCTTTGCAACGTCCAACTTTACGATAAATATTTACATCTGTTGCACCAGCTAAAACTATGACCAAGCGCAACTACGCCCAGCGTAGACGATGCGCGTCCACGCAAACACATTCTCTCGCATTGATAGCTAAGACGACACCCACGCTGCAATGGCTACAACTACTAATATAAAACTGAATCGCTCAAGACATAATAACAAGTAAAGCCACGCAAAATAATTTCATTAACGAAATATTTCCTAACATGTCCGTGTTTTTGTATCTGAGGTCTCCCTGCACATTCCAAAGACATATTTCTTCAGACTAACACTAAAAATAAAGGCGACAGGTTAAGTAAAATATAATGAATGTACTACAATGCTTCTCTCTAGAGTTTTTTTTAGCTATCGAGTTTATGTACAATGAATGTCTTTCCTGAGGTAAATGTGAATTTACGTGACAATTGTGCATTTTAGCCACTTGACGTCTTTCTGTGGCTGAAAAACCACATTTATAAATTGTAGAGTTTGTGATAGAATTGACAGAATTTGAAAGCTGATACTTTATTTCTGATTAAAAAGTAA
>JAHKKF010537511.1:0-11702 GCA_019740295.1 Labeo calbasu
AGTGATCTTCAAATTCAAAAAGTTTTCACCCCCCAGCTCTTAATGCAATCAGTGAGCGTTTAAACCTTCTTCTGTAATAGTTGCATGTGAGTTGTCCTCAGTTGTCCTCAGTGTGAAAAGATGGATCTTAAAATCATGCATTCATTGTTGGAAAGGGTTCAAATACACAAAAATGATGAAAAAACAAAGAATTTGTGGGACCTGAACGATTTTTCTGAAGAACAGCGGGCAGTTTAACTGTTCAGGACAAACAAGGAACTCGTAAACAGCTATCACTAAACAAAAAAACACAGCTGTGGATCATTTAGGTAACAACACAGTATCAAGAATCAAGCACATGTAAACTTTTGAACAGGGTCATTTTTATAAATTCAACTACTGTTTTCTCTTGTGGACTATATGTAAATGTCTTTTACGTGAAATATCTTATTCAGGTCAGCACTAAATAAAAAAAATAACATGCATTTTGTATGATCTCTCTTGTGTTGCTAAAATAATTAACATTGTGCAGATTCTGCAAGGTGTATGTAAACTTTTGACTTTAACTGTATATGCAAAAAAAGAAAAGTGAAAAAAAAAAGAGAAAAATGAGCATGCACAGTTAAATGTTAAAATACTCTCTAATAATAATTAGAGAGAAAAGTCTATAACAATATTTTTACAAATAAAAAAATATCACAATTAGCTGTATTTTCTTTATTTTTCAGTTTGAGTTTGGTGTCCTGGATGCCTGTCTCTTCATTTTGGATAAAGCAGATATGCCGTTGTCCAACCGTGGGGACGTTGTTAAAGTGACCCGTGTCGCTTCAGCTATGGTAAGACACTGAAACAGAGACAAACTGTAAAAACTATTTCCAAAAAGCTGAGTTTTTGATCATATGACACTGAAGACTGGAGTAATGATGCATAAAAATTCAGCTTTGCATCGCAGGAATAAATTACATTTTAAAATATTTTCAAATAGAAAGTTGTTACTTTAAATTGTTATATTATTTCTTTTAAAATATTAAATAATATTACTCCACCCCAACTTTGTCTGTTGCAATGTGTGTGTATAAGTATTTTATATTTCAAAAATACAATGTAATTTTGAATATAACTTTTGAATGTTATATTTGTACACAAACTTGAAGTGCCGAATACTAAAAACACACAGCTTATTAAATTTTTCTCATGATGTTATAGCATATGTGCTATTGGCAAAACAACATATCTTTTTCAGCTTTCATAAACCTATTGTTGACTTCACCTCTGCCCTGTTTTAACAGCTGAACTCACGTGATGACGACGGCGTGTTGGTGGGTAACTGGAGTGGTGATTACACATACGGTGTCCCGCCGACGTCCTGGACTGGCAGCGTGGAGATCCTCCTGGACTACGCCGGCAGCAGGGGAACACCGGTCTGTTATGCCCAGTGCTGGGTCTTCGCTGCTGTCTTCAACACCTGTGAGAACCAGGACAAGGCATTCATATTCATTAATAGGTCACATGATTGGTGTCTTTATGATTGTACTTCTCCTTCTCCATAGTCTTGCGTTGCCTTGGTATCCCTGGCAGGGTCGTGACAAACTTCTTCTCTGCCCACGACAATGACGGCAACCTGAAGATGGACATTATACTGGATGAAAACGGAAAACTGGACCGGAGCCGCACCAAAGACTCCATCTGGTTAGTGATCTTTTATGGAACTAGAAACATGAGATCTTAATCAATTTTTTTTTAAGTATGTAAAAATATTAAAAGTGCTGCTTTTTATGCAGTAGACTATTAGCTTGCCATGAGAATGAATGAATAAATGAATAAATTAATGCTATTCTGAGTTTTTATCTCACAATTAATAATTTTTTGTTCAAATCTGTTTTCTGTTTCTGCTACAAAAACTTGACAAATTGCAACTCTTTTTATTGTATTTGCAAGTTTATACGTGGTTATATTCTTACAATTCTGCGTTTATATCTCACAAATCTGACTACATATTAAATTCTGCATTTATAAATTGCAATTCTGACTTCATATCTCTGAATCCTGACTATATTTTACAATTCTGACTTTATATTTTTTAAAACATCTGCAGGAATTATCATTGCTGGAACGAGTGCTTCATGGCGAGGTCTGATCTGCCTTCTGGTTTCGGAGGATGGCAGGTTGTGGATGCTACGCCACAGGAGACGAGCGATGGTAGGACACGCTTACACACACACACACAGGTCTTTGTTGTTCTGTGATGTTATTAAGTCTGGTCTTCTGTCAGGTTTGTTCAGGTGTGGACCTGCATCAGTAGCTGCCATAAAACACGGCCAGATCTGCTACCCGTTTGATGCCCCTTTTGTGTTTGCTGAGGTAAAACAGAAGAGTCCATTTAATTGTTACATTAAAATGTTAAAACAACGTACAGGTCATGGTTGGCAGGAAAAAAAAATCTAAAATACAGTAATAATAATAATAATAGATACCACTGGCTACATTTGATCCAAAATGTGCTTTTTGTTATGTCCTGTTTTGTTTCAAATTTTTGAAATTGTACAGTATTTCTAACACTAAAAAAAGTTTTTATCATATCATATATTATCATCATTGCTGTTGCTATCATAGCTAATAATAATAACAATAACTGATGATCACATAAAAGAATACAATTATTCTTTTATTTTTTATTTATTATTTTTAGTGATAGAAATAAATAAATGTTTTTTCCTGATTTATTTATTTATTTTTTGCATTATTTTATTCATGGCCCAATCAGAAAATAAACACAGGTACAATAAACTCCTTTAAATGATTGCAGTGTGGCCTAATAAAACCATAGAGTGGCAAAAGATGCTCTTAATAATAATAATAATAATAATAATAATAAATAATAACTTATGGTCACATAAAAGAATGCAATTATTCTTTTATTTTCTTTTATTCTTTTTAGTGATAGAAATAAATAAATAAAACTTTTTCCCCCTGATCTTTTATTATTATTATTATTGTTTTTATTTTTATTTTTTACTTTTTGTTATTATTCTAGGCAGTTACAATAAAGTCCTTCAAACAATTTTCGGTGTGGCCTAATGAAACCACAAACTGTAAAAACTGCTCATAATAATAATAATAATAATAATAATAATAAACAACTTATGGTCACATAAAACAATACAATTTTATTTTATTTTATTCCTTTATTCTTTTTAGTGATAAAAATAAATAAATAAATGTTTTTTTTTCCCTGAATTTTTATTTATTTATTGATTTATTTGCATTTTTTATTTAAGGCCCAATCAGTAAATAAACACAGGTACAATAAACTCCTTGAAATGATTTTCAGTGTGGCCTAATGAAACTATAGAGTGTCAAAATGCTCTTAATAATAATGATGATAATAATAATAATAATAATAATAATAGATACTACTGGTTACATTTGATCCAAAACATGCTATTTGTTATATTTATAATAAAATTTTGGAATGTTACAATATTTCTGACAATAAAAAAGTTATTATTATTATCATTGCTGTTGTTATCACTGTTATTTATGATAATAATAATAATAATAATAATAATAATAATAATAATAATAATAATACTAACAACAACAATTTCTGGTCACATAAAAGAATACAATTATTCTTTCATTTTCATTTATTCTTTTAAGTGATAGAAATAAATACATAAATAGATGTTTTTTTTTTTCTTTTTTTGCATTATTTTTTTCAATGCCTAATCAGTAAATAAACACAGGTACAGTAAACTCCTTCAAATGATTTTCAGTGTGTCCTAATGAAACCATAAAGTGGCAAAAGATGCTCTAACATGTTAGGAGGATATTTATCAAATTATTATCTCTTATCATCTAAATTATCCTGTGTAGTATTTGGACTATACTGTTAAATATGATTATTTTCTGTGTTGTGGTGGAACATCTGTGAGATAAAACCTTAGAAAGTAGCAGAGGAAAGCTCTGATCTGAGATCTAAAACATGTCTAAATTTCAGAGGGAGAAAGTCAGAGAATATAGGAGTACCAGTGTTTTCCCAAAATTCACTCCAAAACAGTAAACGATATACATCATGATATGTAAAAAAGTAAAAACAAACTAGGAGCAAACAGGAAAAAAGTAAATTCATCAGTTTGAAGATTTGGGTCTCTGAGGATTAAAGACTCAAATATGACAAAATCTGTGTAAATTTATTTTTCCTGTTTGTAATTTAAGAGATGAATACATATCTGTGCATCTCATTCTTTCTATTTATCTCCGCAGGTGAACAGTGACGTGATTTTTTATCGTAGACAAAAAGATGGCACTCTGGAAGTATCGAAGGTGAATCCCACTCACGTAGGCCGCATGGTGCTGACCAAAGCCGTGCTTCACGATGGACGTCGAGACATCACTAATCAATACAAGTTCCCTGAAGGTGAGAGAAGTTGCTCTTGGACATAAAGGATCATATACTGTAAATATGACACAACCAGGATCTGCTTTTATTTTAACCCTTTATTTACTGTCTCAGGAAGCCCAGAGGAGCGGCGTGTGCTGGAGAAGGCCGAGGAGTTCGGCTGTCAGCGAGAGAAAGCCTCTCTTCCTCAGGGCGACGTGGAGGTGGAGATCGCCAATCTGGACGTTCGCGTGGGAGACAACTTTGACTTGATACTGCAGTTTAAGAACCGCAGCGATCAGCGCCGCACTTTCGATGTGTACGTCACTGGGACCGTGGTGTATTATACCGGTGTCCCGAGCGCTGAGGTTGTGTTTAAAACTCCCAAAGTCAAACTGGATCCACTGCAGAGTGAGTAAATGATGTGGGAGAGAGTGTAAAATATGATGTTGCTGCATCTATACTCATGCATTAAATACTCCCCCTGCTGGTGATGATAGGTAAGGAGGAGAAGGTGTTGGTGCGTGGTGAGGACTACATGCACAAACTGGTGGAACAGGCAAACATTCACATCATTGCGACGGGGAAGGTTAAAGAGACGGGACAGATCATTACAGCAATGAAAGTCATCTCAATGCACAACCCTAAACTCATTGTGAAGGTCAGACTTTGTGCATTACTTTTGCTATACCTCTCATTTACATTTAAACCAGGGTTTGTCAGGCTGAGGTTGATGAGGGAAGTGAAAAGCTAATAAATAATTATAAAATTAAATAAATTTAAAAAAGAATTTAAATGATTAAAATGTAAATACTATAGGTTAAAAAATTATATAAATATTATATAAAAAATTATATTTTTATAATATAATATATTATAATGTGAATGTATTATATAAAAATGTAATAAGTCTAATCAGTTTAAAATACTTGAAATTGAATAATATTAAACTGTTTTGTTTGTTTTGTTGACTTGTTAGGTTTCATTTTTTTTGTTCAAACCAGAGATTTTTTTTTTTTTTTTGGGTCAGCCAAATCAGTTTGGTCTAAAATATTTGCTTACTTTTGAACTTTATATATATTATATAACTTTATATATATATATATATATATATATATATATAATAAAAACACATGCACGTCTAATCAGTTTGGAAAAAGCTGAAATTGAATAATATTAAACTGTTTTCAAAATGGTTAGGATTGATTTTTTTTTTTCTTTTTCTTTTGGTCAGTCAAATCCATTTGATCTAAAATATTTGCTTACTTTTGAACTTATATATTTACATATAAACAATAAAACATTTTTTTTCATATNAGTTTGGAAAAAGCTGAAATTGAATAATATTAAACTGTTTTCAAAATGGTTAGGATTGATTTTTTTTTTTTTCTTTTGGTCAGTCAAATCCATTTGATCTAAAATATTTGCTTACTTTTGAACTTATATATTTACATATAAACAATAAAACATTTTTTTTCATATTGTTAAACTTTATTAATTAACTATAAACATTATTTAACTTGTATGCACTATTAGTATATACAAGTATATAATAAAAACACATGCAAGTCTAATCAGTTTTAAAATACTTTAAAATGTTTTAATTAAACTGTTTTCGGACTGATTAGGTTTTTTTTTTTTGGTCAGCCAAATGCATTTGATCTAAAATATTTGATAACTAATTTTTTAAATATTTTTATAAGCTAGGAACTCACAAATTCACAGGGAACCCACATACTAACACAATGTTTAGTCTTAATGCACTGTAAATTGCTTTGACAAAAGTGTCTGCCAATTGAATGTAAATGAGTTTGCTGCCCTCTGCTGGTAGTGTTCACTTATTTTTCTCTGGACTCTGTGCTGTCTCTCTATAGGTGACTGGTTCTCCAAGAGTGAGTGAGGAAATGTATGTGTCTGTTGAGTTTACCAACCCGTTTAAGTTCAATCTGGAGAACGTGGATCTGCGTATGGAGGGTCCTGGAATCATGCCCTTTAAACGCAAACAGTACAGGTAAACACCGTCAGACTGATGATATTACACTGTATCTGCTAATGTAGAGGTAAAGACTTGATGTGGGACAAACATGTTATGAAACTTTTTTCTTTTATTCTAAAAATAATCAAGTGTGTTTAAGGAAGAACAGTGTACATTTAAAAAAAAAAAAAACTGTATTAAAGTATAAAAGTAATATTTACTTTATATATTATTATTATTTTATGTATCTATAAACTTTATATACTACTACCTTAATTACTATTTAAGAGTTAAATGTAAATTGTACATTTGTGAGATTCACCCTTCTGAATTGCAATACCAAAGTCACGTGTTCACTAATCAAACATATGCAGTCCAAGTGCAAGTGCTTTGGTTAAAAGCATCTGCGAAATGCATGAATGTAAGTCTGTTGTACATGATTTGTGTCATACTGGTGTGTGTGTGTGTGATGTGTTTTTCAGTCTGATTGCTCCAGGCACCTCTGTAACGTGGACGGAGACATTCAGTCCCAGACGGGCCGGCTCTACTAAACTGATAGCCAGTCTAGACTGCGCTGCTCTCAGACAGGTGTATGGAGAGACCGAACTCACCGTCCAGGAGTAAACTGAGAACAAATAAACCAGAGAAACACACCTTTGTAGTCTTTGACCAAAGAGAAATACTATGTAAACTCCAGCACAGCATGTACTCCATAAACATAATGAAGCATGTTACCAGTGCATTATATTGTGTTTAGTCAAAAATAGCTACGACAGTTTATACTTTCATTTATCCATATGTTTTCTTTTATGCAAGATGATTAATGCTGTACTTGTTTTTCTTGAACAAGAAATACTTAAAGAATTAAGCACAGAAATTGTTTTAAAATAAAGGTCAAGTAAAAACAACTACACAGCAGTTGGGGGAAAACACTATTTTAAAGAGGTGAATTGTTTTTTCTTTGTCATTAATTAAAAAAACGAAGAAGGCCCTTTATGATATTTATTTGTGATATACATTTATAGCACTTTGCTATGTGGGAAGAAGAACACATCAGCTGGAATGAAGAAGAAACGTTTAATTCTTATGTTCATACTCCAAGAGGTCAATTAGTATAAACTTGGTCGTACAGTAGTCAATGTATTATTATCATTTTGTTTATGTAAACAGGTAGCATGCTGCATTAGTCCAAACAATGAGAGTGACACTGCAAATATGCAAATAAGGACAACAGAGCTGCTTCAAATCTTGTAACAGCGATGAACATATTTTCTAAAATAAAAGTCGCGTTTTTTAAAATCTAAACCATGGTGAGACATACACAGCTCATTTAATGCAAGTAACGTCAAACAAACATTTAATTGATGCAGAACCAAAGAGACAGGCTGCTAGTTTCACTTTCGCTTTAAAGGGGTCATCGGATGCTAAGTTCACTTTTACATGTTATTTGAACATTAATGTGTGTTGTCAGTGTATGTACAAATCTACCCTATAATGATAAAAATCCATACAGTGGTTTCTAATTAAGCTGTAAAAATAATATTCCCTTTTTCAAATCGAGCCGTTCTCAGATGCCTGTTGTTGTGGCGTCACACCGACAGAGGCCGCTCCCACGATAGTTGATTGACATGAGCGATTTACCTCAGAACAGCTGTAACCGTCGCCCTCTTTGTTTCAATGCCGGAGCAGGGATGTAAGTTAGAATATCTCTGATTGAGCGATTGAGGTGTTGTGTTGCTGGATGTAATAATGACTTAAGTGGTAGTCATTTACTCCCAACATCTGAGCCGCTGAAGATGCAGTGGATTAGGTTTGTTTGTGAAGGGAATGCACCTCCCGATCTACATATACCGGTCTATGTTCGCGCGAATTATTCATGATCCAGCTTCACTTACAGCAGAAGTGAGTATTAGGGTTTTTTTATGAATCTTTGCAATGGCCTTTCCTAATAATGTGCTAGTTAGCAAGTTTAGCGGCTAAACGCAGCTAAGTGAATGGGCTGGTCAATCCACAGAGAGAAGAGAGGGGCGGGGCCAGCAGAGCTCTTTTGCATTTAAAGCAGCCTCGACCAGAATGAGATGATTTTTGCAGAGCTTATTTTGGCAAGGTAAAAATGGTGTTGTTTTACACAACCATTGAGAATTTTTAACCAAAGTATATTATAGACTTTTCATTACCCTGAAGAATCATATCAACTTGTGGAAAATGGGCATCCGATGACCCCTTTAAATAAAGCTGTGTTGGTTGGGTTTGAGGGGGGTTATATAATATCAACTCATTTCATAGTCACTGTTATGCAGATTAATGGGTAGAATGGAAAATGTTTCAGTGTTACAAGTATTTCAGTCAAATGCAATTTATGCAAATATTTCAAACCTTTAACCCACTGGGGAAAATCAACCGATGACACAGTAGCCCAATTTAATGGGGAAAAAAGGAAGGAAAGAAAAACGTGCATCCATCATAAGCCGCAGCAGTCAAATATAACCGATCATGGGTAGAGCATAAGATGGAGATGACTAACAGATCATGCTGAAGGATTTGCTGCTTAGCACACTGTAAAATGTAAAGTTGGCTTTTTACTTAGAAAAAAGTGTGGAAACCAATTTCACTAAAAAACTAAGTAAAATGAAATAGGAACAGAACGTTGTACTGACAAATGCTTAGTATAGTTTACTTACACAAGAGTTGTAGTAAATAACAAAGAACTGTTGGGGTACTTGATTCTTTACTTTAGCTTTACTCTTGACTTAGTATAGCTATTCACTGACTCCCAGAGTGCATTGCGACATGAATAAATTATGCAATTGCTTTGCTTTACTGTTGTTGTTTGTATTTGCCCATTTTATTTGCTGTCGTGTCTTGTCTTGTCTGATTTCATGTTGCGTTGCTGCATCAATAGAAAGAAAACTATAGTAATATAAACAAAGTCCCAAGTGCCCAACCAAAAGTAACACTGTTCACTATAATGGTGAGTATTTAAAAAAAGAGAAAACTTTTCAGGAAAATCAACATTAATTTATGAAGTCAGCGTATGTGATGTTCGCTCAAATATTTCAGTTGTATTGAAAATTCAACATTCAAGATAACTTTGGGAAATGAGTGAATGCAAGTAGTGAAAGAAAGGTGTGAGTGAAAAGTCTATTAAAAATTGCCCCAAAAACTTTCTTTTCTTTTTCTTCTTCTGTTGTCATTTTGCACATTAGCAACATATTAGTGCACTGCTGCCTCTCACTGGTTTATTAATGTCATTGGTTTCTTTGTGGAAACTTAAATATTTTAAGTAAACAGCACTCAAAGCAGTAAGTAAACTGTTATATTTGCCTTGCAAGTAGCTGTAACTTAATAAAACCTAGTAAGTATAGTAACTAAGTAAAGATAACCAATTATATCTAAGTAAGGTAAACTATTGGGTTTTACAGATTGACACATATCTGATGTGCTCCCTTTACACCTGGGGTGTCAAACTCAATTCCTGGAGGTCCGCAGCCCTGCAGAATTTTGTTCCAACCTTGCTTCAACACACATACTATGCAGTTTTCAATTACGCCTAAAGGACTTGATTTAATTAGGGTCTGTTTAATTAGGGTTGCATCTAAACTCTGCAAAAGACGCAAGGCGTCAGTGTAACGCTCATATGGAAAGCCAAAAGGGCCAAAAATATGGCGTTCGGATGGGCGCTTTAATATAACATTGTAACGTGCACTCCTCTCACTGAGTTCTTAAATTTTTTTTTTTTATGCTATTTAATCCATTCAATTTAAGATGCAGACGAAGTGTAGACGTAACGTAGATGTCACGCAAACATGAATCACATGTGGCAGTGAATATGGAAAGCCAAAACACTTGAATTTTAACGTGTCAACAACGCGTAAAATACATGTTGTTCACACGTGAAAAATCAGTGCGTTATGTACGCGTATTCAACGTGCTAAATACGCTTGAAATATGTGTTAAATACACGTGAAATACACGTTAAAAAACAGTGTCATTGGCTGCTAAAGACTTGGGTCAAACCATTTCTGTGAGATTAGGGGGGTGTACCATATACAGACTAGGCTACCACCATTTAACATAAATTGATTATAAAGATATTGTGCTGATTTGTGTTTACGTGTGAAATACGCATATTTAACATGTTGACACATATAAAATTTGTTTTGGCCCTTTTGGCCTTCCATACGCTCATGCACATCTGTCAAGTGCGTGTTTACATAGAAAAACAATGGAAAAGTTGGAATGGGAAAAACACATTCTGTGTGAATGGCCCCTAAAAGAAATGCAGGTGGGGATCCAGAGGCCAGAAGGCGAAGGATGATGATGACTGGCAGCAAGGATGGTTAAGGGCTGAGGTGACTAAAGAAATAAACAAGTTCCAATCAGAAATAAAAGTCCCTTATAAGCAGCTTGGAGAGGGAGGCTGGGCAGTACCAGTGAGTCAGACAGATGAAGAGTCATATGTGTTTAGAGGAAGCAAAGTCACTATTTCTCCAAACTGAAATAGAATTTCCAAGTCCAACAAACAGTCACTCTCAGTGGTGAAAGGATGGGCAGGGCTCATATCCATACCCATGAGCATTCCCACTGCGATGGATGATATAGCCAGCACATACACTCGGTCAGAGGGGATCCAGGCTCGGTTGCTCCTCCTGGCAATGGCTCTAACTTGCGGATGAGGCATTCTCTCTGTCTGCTGTTGTTTCTTGCAGCGTGATTGGCTGGTGACTGGCTGGGGTGTCTGAAGTGGGGCTGGTGACATCCTCAATGGTGAAGGCTGATCTACATAAAACCAGCACCCACTCCGCATAGTCAATGAAGCTCCCTCAGGGACCGTCCCCTGTAATTAGGTCTTTTTATCCTAAAAATAATAATAATAATTTGTAAAGAAAATAAAACAGCATTATACAGAGTTAAACATTCAAAATGATCTGTGAGCAAAACATTTAAGATATAAACTGATATGAATGAACTGCAAGATGCAAAAAATACAGATTTAAATTTACATTTTTGTATTTTACATTAAAAGGTTTTAAAATCACAATAAGTGTAGTGACTACTGTGATATTTGTTGTAAAAGCACATTGAAACTACCATTACAGTGGTAAAACCATAGTAAGTTTGGTGATTATTGTGCTATTACTGCACAAATCACAGTAAAACTAAAGTTACTGCAGTAAAAGCATGATACGTGTTGTGGTAAAAGCATTTTTAGTGTTGTGCTCAATGTGATTTTATTTGAAAAATCACAGTAAAACTGACAAAAACATGGCAGGCATTATACTTACTGTGCTTTAACGTCTAAAATCACAGGAAAATCGCAGTTACTGTAGTAAAAGCATGGTAAGTGTTGTGGTTACCAAGACTTTA
>JAHKKF010537512.1:0-10332 GCA_019740295.1 Labeo calbasu
AACCATCTGTAAAAATAATATCCCCTTTTTCAAATTTTTCAAATGGCGTCACACCAACAGAGGCCACTCCCACCTCGTCTTACCTCAGACCCACCCTAAATCAGCTGTAACAGTTAGACCTCCATTGTTCCCCCCACCGAAGCAGGGAAGTAAGTTACACAAGAATATATCAGATTGAGCGATTGAGGTGTTGTGTGGCCGGATGTAATAACGAACAAAGTGGTCGTCATTTACTCCTGACATCTGAGCCGCTGAAGATGCAGTGGATTACGTTTGTTTGTGAAGGGAATGCGCCTCCCAATCTACATAAATGCGTCTATATTTGCGCCTTTCAGCTTCACCTACAGCAGAAGTGAGTATAAGGTTTTTTTTGTTTTTTTGTTTTTTTTATGAATCTCTGCAATCACCTTTCCTAATAACATGCTAGTTAGCAAGTTAAGCGGTTAAACGTGGCTATATAAGTTTAAGTATAAAGTAAACAGGCTCGTCACTCCACAGAGAGAAGAAAAGGGCGGGACGAGCAGAGCTCATTTGCATTTAAAGGTACAATCCATCAGAATCTGTTGATTTTTTTGTAGAGCTGATTTTGACAAGGTAAAAAGGGTGTTGTTTTACACTACCATTGAGAATTTTTAACCAAAGTATATTATAGACTTTTCATTAAGACTCTAAAGAATCATATGAACTTGGGCATCCGATGACCCCTTTAACCCCTTTATTAACGTTCATATTACTAGCATACTGGCTGTTTTAGTACTTACAAAGCACATATTAATGCCCTATCCTGCATGACTGTATTTTAGATCCATTACTCCTAAACCATACCTAAAATTAACAATTGCCTAACTAACTATTAATAAGCAGCACATTAAGAGTTTATTCAGGAAAAAGTTGTAGTTAATAGCTAGTTAATAGTGAGAATTGGTCCCCAAATTAAATTGTGACTAAAAATGTATATCATTGCCACTTTATCTGACATCTTTGGCAAATACTGTACAGTATATGGATGTGATGGATGGATGATTGTTAATAGTGCAAAAATTAAAATATCATTTAATCACTATGCTATGATTTCACAACATATATTTTAGAGAATGTCTGGATTCAAACTACATTAGAGCCCATCAAATTTCATTGTATGGACAAAAACATTTTTTCTAAATATCTTTCCTTGTTATTGGCAGAAGAAATCATACGGGTATGTGTTTCTTATCTCTCTGATGCATAAATTATTATAGAATTAATAGTAATATTTTTTTACATGTTTGGTTTTACTTTTTCAATATATATTTTTTGAGGGAGTTACATATCTGTAGTGGACACCATGCATCAATGGTATACATAGTGAGTCAATGGAAGTCATTGACTGGTCTGAATAAAACATGTTTTTAAATCATTTACTAACAGTAAATGTTATGAATACACATAAAAACAACAAGCTATGTCATGACGGCACAGTAAAGTCAAGTGTAACAAACAAAGGGTAAGAGTGTGTGTCTATGGGTCAGAGGTTTTTGGGGATGTGTGTGGCCGGGACGGGGGTGGTGGGCTATTCATACACAAGTGAGCACAAATGCAAACACACACAAGCACACACAACTTCCCACCACACACTCGAACGCAATGATGAACACTTTGGATTCATGACGTCCACTGTAGTGGACAGATACATTCTCTGTCACAGAAAAAAATGGACAAGAAAAATATTGTTAAAATCTGAATGGAAGTATTTCTGACATTCTATTTAGCTGAAAAATATGTTTCTAGTTTAACACTTATTCCTGAGGCACATGGTGCACCCCCTTTTCCTGCCGCCATTTTGAATATATTATGTAATATCTCAAATAAAAAAAAAAGATAAAAAGATAGCAATTAAATGGAATTGCATACATAACTTTGGGGGTTCATCAGTTGGTGTTTGGGACATGATACTACATCTTAAATGGTTCAAAATGGCTTCCAAATAGCTGTCCACTGTAGTGACCATGATGCATCAGAGGGTTATACAACAATGTAACTCACTGCTTACCTACTGTAGTATGATGCATGGAGAAAATAACTAGCCAGTCATGACTGTTACTCAAAACTGTAGTAACATGGCTCCACCTCCATTGTTTGAGCCACCTTGGCTATTGTTAATGATGTTACGTGCAGTTGTTGAAGCAATAACTTCTGCTAATGAATCATTTCGAGGTCGCAATTAATGTCAGATTACTGCGGTTCATTTTCGCTAACAGAAATCCATTCATTGTTCATGGTAACATGCAGTATGTAATTTTAATTGTACTGTATTGTAACTTGAACATTCACTCAGCAGCTTCTCATTTTGAGATTTCGAGATCCTGCTGTAATGAACATGGCATATATAAATATGTATCATATAGCCACAGGTAGAGAGCTGTAATTCCAACCAGGAATCAGGACACAATTTCTACTAAATTCAACAACATGACTATGTTGAAAATGAAAGAACTTGCAACCATATGGTTAACGATGATTTCTGGAAAACGTGCACCAGGTTGGAATGACAAAGTAAAACGTTTTTCTGAATTTTCACCTTTTCAAATGGTTGTGGTAAATAAAATGCTTTAGATAATTACATAAATATTATATTATTATACTTACAAGTTATGAAATTTCACTGGCATTAACTGAATGATTAAATAATGATAACTGACAGTTTTTTTTTTTTTTTAAAACAAAAAATAATGCAAACAGTATATACGTTTTGAGACATACTAAAGCTTTTGTCACAATTAGTCACGTGCAATCCTGATAGAAATTATTTATAATTTATGCTTCAGCCTTTGCCTCCAGCCCAAAACTAGTCAAGTTGCTAAGTCATGTGCTGCATTTAATAGCAGGGATCCTAGTAAATACGGCTCACCAGACTTTGATATTATAAACGCACGGCCCTTGCGGGAAAGCTATGTATCATTGCTAATTAGCTTAGCAGCAGGAGTCTTAATGTGGGTGACTAAATATTCCAAATCAGGGTAATACCAAAGGGCATGGTACTATAACAACAACTCCACAGGTTACAGAGTGGCTTTTCACACTATTTATTTCCCAAATATTCTGTTAGGCTGATGTGATTAAATGTCTCATTAGTCTCATGCAGTGTTTTAACAGCTCCATGTTGGGCTGGAGATCACTGACCTGAGAGCAGTGTAAATCATTCATGTGTCCATCACAGTATAAAATCACAAAGTCAAAGGTCACTTGTGACATCACCATAAACCTGGCCAGCCGGTACACACAAATCAGTAGAACGTAAAAAAGTAGAATGGTTTCCTCAGATCACAGATGGTAAGAACATTTATCAGGATGTTGTTGTTCTTTCCAAAAGTGGTCGGAATTAAATCAAGATGTCTGCAAATCTTATCAGCCGTACAACGTCCCACACAAATATGTCACGTTTGTTTTATAATGGTATTGGTATCAAATGTTTTTTTCTGAATGAGCACATTCAAGAGGATTATTTGAACCCGAAAGAAATTAGCAAACAAACACACATAAAACAAATCCAAGAAATAACACTCAAATCAACAGGTTTAGTAAAAAAAATCACTACAGATGTACGTTCCAAAACCACTGTGCCATTGTAAATCAGTCAGTATCAGGATAAAGCACACTTACAGAACTATAAAGAAAATCACACCTATTGGCATATTGTATAAAGCGTTTCACTTGAGAATATGCTGCAAACCATCATGGTGACCTTTCAGTGTAACAAATAAATGATGATGCCTATTGATGAACATTTGCCGAGTCAAGAAAAATACCACTTGTTTGATGTGCTAAATGTTTTGGATGTTAAAACACTAATTTTATCCTGCAGCGATAAGTAAATCATAAGTAAGCTGACTTTCTGATAAGTGTAAACATTGTGCTTCTATCAAAACACTGCTGTTTTGAGCTGCCCAGATTTGTAGGGCCCTAGACCAGACTATGGAAATGGGCCCCACTGGTATAAAACCTGCAGTTTTTCCCATTAATTACCTACACTGTGGCAGCCTGTTATACTTCTCATAATAACATAAAAGGTCTCTAACGTTGTGTTTTGCTCCACTGCTTTGGCAAAGCATCTGTCAAATGAACTAAAATCAAAAGTGCGATATGGCTTGCTGCCCTTATCAAATCGCTAAAGGCTAGGATTTAATTCAATAGGTTTATGTTATGTTGCACTGCGTTTCAAAGTGCAGCTTCGCGCACACACAGTCAGCTCATGATTTGGTGTTTTCAGCTTCACAGAGAGGGTCAGTTTACAGCAAACTTCATCTTTGCAGTTTAACATGCATTTGGGAATGCAATGGGCAATGGTTTTGCATTATTTTCACATTTGCATAATTTCCAACATTTTTGTGGACAGATGATTACAGCATTTCATTAGGTTTGTAATGAGATGCTTTCAGAAATCTGTTTTCACAGAAAATGCAGGGAAAAAATTAAAACGGAAGTATTGAAATTTTCCAAATGTGAAGTGAAATAATATACTTATTATGAAACATTTATTCATTTGTTAATTTATTCATTCATTCATTCATTCATTCATTCATTCATTTATTCATTCATTCTTGCTTCCTAAAACACCAGTATGGATGAAAACTGAGACACTATATAAACAAAAAAGAGGTTTGAATCCAGTTTAAATCTAGGTAAAGTCAAAGCCTTTTTATTCCATTTAATTTGGACATAAAGCCACTGAAAGAGATTTATTCCTTTTTAAGAGAAAGCACTACAAAAACAATCATACTGTAAAATACTGCAACCTTAAGTGTAATTAATCTAAAATTGCATTACATTTTGAGTGAAATCAATCTTTGTGCTACACAACCTGCAGTGATAAGAATTCACTTATCGGTACAGAAAATTAAATTATAATGACACTTTCTTGTGAAAAGTAAAATGTAAGGAAAAGATTTTAAATGATACAAATATTTTGCAATGCAGTGTAACATATGCAGAAATGCTTTGCAAATTCCTATTTTCACTTTACATCTCTATGTAGATTACATTTACATTTACGCATTTTGGCAGATGCTTTTATCTAAAGTGACTTACAGTACATTCAAGCTGTATCTTATCAGTACGCTGTCAGTTGCTCTTTCCTTCCAGATATTATTCATAAGATAGTTTGACAAGCCTTATGCCTTGACAGACTCCGTTTCTGCCATGCAAACGTTAAACAGGAAGCACACCAAAGCCTCAAATAGTCATTAACTATGCTTTTTCATTATGTTCTTCCTGTCAAGTGTGAGGATATTTGAGAAAGGTGTGCAATTTGTGGATAATAATACAGTGATATCCACGAACCGTGCTAATAGATGCGGTACTGGAGTTCCCAGCAGTGCACTGCGGCATGAATAAATTATGCTGTGATAATGACTGTTGAACTGTTTCCTGATTTTATTTATGCTGGTTTTGTGTTTGCTGTCACTTTCACTTATTTGACAGAGCTCATCTTTCTCAGTCTTATTATGGCTAAATGCTGGGGTACATGTTAACATTAGTATTACAGCTGTTCTATGCTGTTTTAAACTGTTCCCGTTGACTGGAGGAATATTTCGCAGATATACATAAAATCAGCATTATACTGTTAATTGTGAAAAGTAAATCAGTTAGCATAAGCATGGATTATATGTGGCTAGCAAGATTCAATGAAAGACTGCTTCACATATATTAAATTGAATGTATTACTAAAGAATATATAAACCTTCTTCACTATGCATATTATTCAGAATCAGCTAAAAGATGATATTGTGAAAACTTGAGCCTCAGACTGGTCCACAGGCTACAGTCCTCAAGTCTATTTTTAATGATTATATATCCTATGATTTCACTGCTGTGTGTAGGTGCAAGACACATGGATTATTTTTATATGCATTTCATGGATACGCAAGTAAAAATGGATGGATGCTATATTCCCTTACCTGACACCAGTAGAGCAAGTGTTGGCAGAGATCAGGACTAATGAAGCTGTAGTGTTAACAATATCTTGAATTACGTGTCACAAAATATGAAAATCTTTACCTCCTTGTCATTCAAGACGTTCATGTCTTACTTTCTTCAGTCGTAAAGAAATTGTGTTTTCTGAGGAAAATATTTCAGGATTTCTCTCCATATAGTGCACTTCCATGGTGTCTGCGAGTTTAAACTTTGAAAATGCAGTTTAAATGCACAGTACTTCTAAAGCGATGTAGGATGATTTTGAAGTTGGAGAAGAAATGAGATGGGAGTTTCCCGACATACCCTAACTGTCTTGAACCGGAATACACAGACTACACGCAGAGCTAGACAAGAAGAGCATTTGAGGTTAAAAACTATATAAATTGTAATATTTTTTTTAGAAAATAGCCAATTGTTTCGCTAGATAAGACCGTTAGTCCTTGGCTAGGAGCCCTTTGAAGCTGCATTTAAACTGCATTTTGGAAGTTCAAACTCGCGAGCACCATAGAAGTCCACTATATGGAGGGAAATCCTAAAATGTTTTCCTCAAAAAACATAATTTCTTTACGACTGAAGAAAGAAAGACATGAACATCTTGGATGACAAGGGGGTGAGTACATAATCTGTAATTTTTTGTTCAGGATATGAACTTCTCCTTTAAGTAACAATCAGTTTCTTAGGAGAAGTAAAGTAAAAAAGCTGTCTTCTGCAATACTTAGCATTTCTTGTTTTAGATACAACTTTTTATTTTCCTTGCTGTTGGGAGAACAGGGCATCCCACAGGGGTGATGTTGCATCCCCCTGACTTTTAACTGTGTTTAGTCCAGAGTGGAATCATACATCAAGAAGAGGCTCTCAATAAAAGCTATGGTCCTTCTGAGATCCCTTTCCCTGACACACCCTCCAAGAAGGGCCTGAGATTCCCTTCCCTCTGGTCTTTTAAGTGCACTCACAAGAAGACATGGACATCCTTGGAACAAATGTACAAGCATGTTTTGATCACTTATATCAAGTTAGATTCATGGTACAAACGTGGCTGGATTATAAATTGGGGGTCATGTTTTTTTTATGAGAAAAGAACAATGAATTTTTACTTGAAAATGTAATGTAAATTTATATTCTTTATTACTAATGTTTATAAATCATATGACTTTATTTGAGCAGGTAATCTGACTCTGAAACTGACCTTTAAAACTTTGATTTAAAGCTAAAATTACGTAAAACAGAAGGTATAAAGTTGTAAAAAAAAAAAAAAAAGAGAGAGAAAGACTGTGTATTAATATATTTTACGTTAATGAAATACTCAATGAATCAAAATGCAATGGTTCATGGATGTAGAAGCTCAGTAGTGATTTGCAGCCCTGATTGGTGGATATCTCTTAAGGATTATGGGTAGTGTAGTTTTTCACCAAGAATTCAGCTATTAACACACATACCTAACCCTAACCCAAATTCTATGAAGAAGCACAGCAATAAATAAATAATATCAATGCAAGAAATAAATATCCATGCAACGTTGACCTACGGCTCCATCAACACAGCCTCAAAGTAAAATCAATGTTACTAGCCTCTTGTGGCTTATTACTGTTTGAAACTTCAAGTATCTAAAAAAACACTTAGAAACAAACTAAATATAGGAAAGCAGCCATTGTTAAAACCAGATAGCGTGTCATCATAGATGCCGCGCGTTTCTTTTTTGGAAATACTATTCACTAGGGACCTGAACAGTTTCTTGATGTAGTGATCAAAGTCTCTAAATCAGCTACAGTGGTTGCTATCAAACAGGTCCAGACGTGATTAACGTTCTTATCTTCACACAGGCGGATGGCAAAGAGTCGCTTTCAGTGACATCACAGGCTGATCAGATTTTTTTATCCCAACACATTTGAAACTCTCTCAACAAATCACTACACACTGGATCCATTCAAACGAAGAAAAGGTGAAGCTTACTCTCAGAAAAAACGATTTGTCTCAGGTCAACAGGTCGAGACTGAGTCAATTCCCAAGAAACTGCGATAAAGTCCAAGTTTAGTCTCAAATATTTGTGGGGTCGCATAGTAAGTTCTCAAAATCGTGGCTCAGTGCTACCTAAAGAGCCATCAGTCCTTATTCACAGAAGTGTTTTATCAGGTACCATGCCTGACATGCTGTCTCTCCATTATAAAGCTGTACTGCACACAGATTAGATGCACTGCAATGGGAAAAGTTTGCAAATTAATTATCTCGCCAACTCGGTTTCGAAGCGCCGGCCTGGCTAATGGATGAAGCCGTGGCACAGTCACAGCAGTATATCTCTCTCCAGATAGGCCTAGGCTTGCACTTTCAGATGTTTATCCCTTCCTCAGCGATGCTTCTGGCTGTTTAAACTCTAGCCGCTGTAGATGGATCAGTGAATCCTTCGCAGCCTGATTAATTCCCCCGCATTGTTTCCTCTCTCATACAGTGGACATCTTTCACATGAAGTGTCAGCCAGCACTGACTATAACAGCGTAGGGACGCGGTTCGATTGCCCAGGAGAGAGAGCTCAATCTCCTGATGCCGTGATCCTGTGCATCCCTCTGCATCTCTGGTGCTGTTTGATCTTCAGAGAGAACACATGAAGAGAGCGATGCTGAGCTCAGGCTTTGCCTGTTACAGGATACTATTTACATTTATGCAATTGACAGACCCTTTTATCCAAAGCAACTCACATTGCATTTTTAAGGTGGTATACATTTTTATCAGTTAATGTTTTCCTTGGGAATCAAACCCATGACCTTGGTGTTACTGTTTAAGCTAGAGGAATGCAGATGTTATATACTATTGTGGGATGGTAGATACTATTCTCCATTGTGCCATGTTGTTAAAAAAAAAAAAAAAACAAAAAAAAAAGTTTTATTTCAGTTTTTGCTGTATTGATTGTAAACCCTATCCATAGGGTTTTATAATATAGTTAAACGTACAACTGCAGGCATTTCTGATGATACTCAAAATGAAAACTAAAACACATTTGGGTCCTGCAGCAGTTTTCGCTCATTTTAAAGAAGAGATTACCATGATTTTGACAGGAAGGATGCGTCAGGATATTTTAATATAGTTGAAGGTACATCCAGAGGCATTTCTGGTGATACTCTAAATGAAAAAGAAAACGTTCTTGCGTTTTGCAGTGGTTTTGGGGTATTTTAAAATCACAGTGTTTGACAGAAAATTCCACGACAAAAAAAAAAAAAAATCTTTTGTTAATCCTGCTACAATATTCCAATAAAAACATTAGGGTAACACTTTATTTTGATAGTCCACTTTAGACATTCTACTAACAGTAAGTAACTGCAACTGCATGTCAACTAGTCATTAGAGTATTAGTAAACTGTCTGCTTAATATCTTCTAACACACTTCAAAATTTTGCAAGTATATGTCAACTTATTCTACTAACCCTAAACCTAACCTAACAGTCTCCTCTGGGAGTTAGTAGACATGTAGTTGCAAATTAACGATTTGCAAAGTTACTTATAGTTAGTAAAATGTCTAAAGTGGACTATCAAAATAAAATGTAACCAACATTAGACTTGAGTCAAGGGTTGGGTGATAAACTGAAAATTCACAATAAATTTACAACATTTAGCAGAAGATATAAAATAAAGCAACACTGTAAATTTAATGATGATATTAATGCATCTGTGTAAAGAGTGTATCATTAGAATAACTTATCTTCTTATCTTTAGATTCTGGAAGCCTTGGAATACCTTAGTAGAATTGAATTTTAACTAGCGGTGTGCGATATGAAGATTTTTGATCATGGACGATAAAAATGTCTCCACGATCTGCTTTTTGAGAAATATCGTAGTATCGTGCTATTCTATCAGCTGCAGTTCTGCAGTTCAAACAACTGAGAGAAAAACGGATGCCTGCCTGTATATTAGATGTGCAGCTCTTAAAGGGACAGCAGACTAATTGTACTAAACATGCTGCCGCTTGTCATCAAAGGGATAGTTCACCCAAAAATTATAATACTGACATTATTTACTCACATGTTGTCCCAAACCTGTATTACTTTCTTTCTTGTGCTAAACACAAAATAAGATATTTTGAAGAATGTGGATAACCAAACAGCAGCTGGTCCCCATTGAATTTAATAACAGGAATGATCAAATAAACAACGTCTAACAGAAAAAAGAAACTTATTCAGGTTTAAAACAAGCTGAGAGTGAATAAATGATGGTATTAAAATACAACATTATGACAGAATTGACAGATGACAGAATTTTTATTTTTGGGTGAACTATTCTTTTAATTGTTAATAAAACAAAACACAAAGAGAAAAATCACTCACTGCTCTTGATTGAAGAACTTTAATACAATTGCTTTAATAAGAATCAATGTACAATTGATGTATATAGTGTATA